>CM021103.1:680731722-680790452 GCA_007115665.2 Sequoiadendron giganteum | reverse complement strand
TTAATTCTTTTTCTTTTGGATGAACTCGGGATCCGAGAGGATTTTCTAGTTTTTATAGCCGCAACTAACTGGAATTTTGTCTAATAAAATGGAATAATTATAAATCTCCAGAATAATGCATAAGAATACTGCAAATAGAGCCATTGCAATACCCATAAAAGGAGTAGTTCCCCATCCGGGAGCAACTTTACCAGATTCTGTATTAAGTGGTTTTAAATAATTTCCTACAATAGTTCCTAATGGTCCGGTTCTGGAAGTATCATCAATGGTCTGTGTAGCCATAAAAATAATAGTATTGGTTGAGATCTAATTAACTTTGTATACTATTATGCATATATACATACATAGGATTACCTACAAATGGAAACTGCAACCTTAGTCACTATCTCCATATCTTGTTTACTTGTTAGTTTTACTAGTTATGCCCTATAGACCGCCTTTGGGCAACCTTCTGAACAACTTTGAGATCCTTTTGAAGAGCACGAGGATTAGTTGAAAAAAAATGACCTTCCCGATGGGGAAGGTCACTTTTTATTATAAGTAAGAAGAAGGATTTGAAAAATAAATTATTTTTCCCCTCTATCCGAAAGTTTGGGGGGTTCTAGGAAGAAAATAGTGAAAAAAATGATCCCTAAGGTCGACACCAAAAGGAATGTATAAACCAATGCTTCCATAGATTCGATCATAGTTTACAATTAATAGAGATAACTTTCATACTAATTACAACATTTTCCATAAAAAAGTGGAATCAAAAGATTTTGATTCCTGAGATTCAAAATCTCAATATTGCATTAACGAACGGAGCAATACCATATTATACCACTTGTCTTTTAGTAGTTGGATCTCCCATTTTTTGGAATGCCCCAAATTCTACTTGAGCATCCAAGTCCGGATCAATACTGGCAAAAACATCTCGAAATTGAGTTCTAGCACCATGCCAAATATGTTCAAAAAAGAAAAGAAGAGAAAATGTAGCATGCCCAAAAGTAAACCAACCCCTTGGGCTTCTCCCAAAAACACCATCCAATTTCAAAGTAGCACGATCTAACTCCAAAATTTCACCTAATTGGGCATGTCTAGCATATTTTTTAACTATAGCAGGATCACCAAAACTAACTCCATCAAGTTCACCACCATAGAACTCAACAATTACACCTACTTGTTCCACACTATATTTGGATTATGCTCTCCTAAAAGGAACATCGGCTTTCACAATTCCTTCTTCATCTACTAGAACGACTGGAAATGTTTCGAAAAAGGTAGGCACACGACGTACAAAAAGCTCATATCCCTTTTTATCTTTGAAAATAGGGTGTCCTAACCAACCAACAGCAATTCCATCTCCATTGTCCATTGCACCCGCCCTGAATAACCCCCCTTTAGCTGGATTATTCCCAATGTAATTATAAAAAGCAAGTTTTTTAGGAATTTTTGACCAAGCTTCTGATAGACTTAGATTTTCAGCCAGATCGGCACGAACCCGTCGATCTATTTCTTGTTGGAAGTATCCCTGATTCCACTGGTAATGAGTGGGACCAGATAATTCGATCGGAGTGGTTGCGGAACCATACCACATTGTTCCGGCCACAATGAAAGCTGCAAAAAACACAACAACAATATTGTTGGAGAGGACAGTTTCAATATTCCCCATACGTAATCCTTTGTATAAACGTTGGGGAGGACGAACACTGAGATGGAATAGACCTGCTAATAAACCCAATATACCTACTACAATATGATGAGAAGCTATTCCTCTCGGAGCAAAAGGATCAAAACCTTCAGCTCCCCATGCCGGATTTACAGGTTGTATTTTTCCAGTTAGTCCATAAGGATCAAACACCCATATTCCAGGGCCATACAAAGTCATTACATGAAATGCTTTGAATCCGAAACAAGCCGCTCCTAAGAGGAATAAATGAATCCAAAAATCTTAGGAAAATCTAAAGAAGGTTGTCCTGTACGGGAATCACATAATACGTCTAGATCCCAATATACCCAATGCCAGATAGTTGTTAAAAAGCACAAGCCAAAAAACACAATATGTGCCCCGGCCACACCTTCATAACTCCAAATACCTGGATTAGATACAGTTTCTCCGGTTATACTCCATCCACCCCATGAATCCTTTATTCCTAAACGAGTCATAAAAGGTATAACGAACATACCTTGTCTCCACATTGGATCAAGAATAGGATCAGATGGATCAAAAACTGCTAATTCGTAAAGAGCCATTGAACTGACCCATCCAGAAACTAGAGCTGTATGCATTATATGCACAATGATTAATCGGCCAGGATCATTCAACACGACGGTATGGACATGATACCAAGGCAAACCCATGAAAATACCCTTTTATCAGAAAAACTAGACACTATGTAACTTTCTCGCATTAGAGAAGATTATGCTATGGAATTAGACCTTTGTCTCAAAGATGAACATCTATTAATAGAATAGTTTCAAAAAATAGAATTGAGAAGCAAATATATTTTATCATTTATATGTACCAATATACAATGTGGAAATTGGTCCCATTTGTTTTGTATCAAACAAAGTAAAGTAATAAATTACTTTACAAAAGACCTAATGAATTAGTTATTTTACGAAGAAAGGCACGCCCGCTTATTTGGTCTTATCACTCATTTGATCTTATAATCTATCTTTGTAATAGAAAAAAGGACTATTTAATATACTTTTGATATAATAATGAACAACTTACCCTCTCTTTTCGTTTCTTTGGTGGGCTTGTTTTTTCCAGCAATTACAATGGTTTTTCTTTATTTCTATATTCAAAATGATGAAATTCTATGAATCTGATCAATATATATATACCTATATATATTTATTTTGTCTAATATAAGATAAAACCTTACTAAATAGATCTAAATAGATGTTTCTCTTTATTTAGATCTATTCATATATGATAAATAACAATCTATGGATAGAATGTAAATGCATATGGTATAATATGTATAATACATAGCATACACACTCGTGTGTGAAAGAATAAATATTTCTTACTTATACTTCAAAATATGTGTATATAGACATTTCAATATAGAGATTGATATTTTCATTTGACTGATACAATGAAGTATCATTTTGATAATCAATAAGTTAAGGACAAAATTTCCATGCTAAAAAAAAGCACAGACAAAAAAAGAACATGGGAAAAGAAGAATAATAGAATCGTTATAGATATATACTATTAAAAAAAAATGCTTATATGTATATGGCTAGTTTATTAATATAGCCAATTTATGAGAATGACTTCGGGGTGGGAGTGAAAATTTGTTCAATCCCTCGAATTAAATAGGACGTAATTTGTTATGAATCGTCGATCCAAATGGCTCTGGATAGAACCCATAACAGGGTCTCGAAAAATAAGCAATTTATTTTTTGCTTGTCTCCTCTTTTTGGGTTCACTAGGATTTTTTGTGGTCGGAATTTCAAGTTACCTCGGTAGGAACCTGATACCCTTATTGCCATCTCAGCAAATACTTTTTGTTCCACAAGGAATTGTGATGTGTTTTTATGGGATTGCAGGTCTCTTTATTAGCTCTTATTTGTGGTGCACTATTTTGTGCAATGTGGGTAGTGGCTATAATAAGTTTGATGAAAAAGAAGGAATTGTATGCCTTTTTCGTTGGGGATTTCCCGGAAGAAATCGTCGTATTTTCCTCCAATTTCTTATTAAGGATATTCAGGTGATCAAAATGGAAGTTCAAGAAGTTATTTTTCCTCGTCGTATTCTTTATATGGAAATAAAGGGCCAACAAGACATCCCCTTAACTCGTACTGAAGAAAATTTGACCCTATGTGAAATGGAACAGAAAGTTGCCGAATTAGCCCGTTTTTTGCGCGTATCCATTGAAGGATTTTGAAATGGGGGGAAATTCCTCTTTTATAATATACAAATGGATAGATCTCGTATTAGTAGATACCAGAAAAATTTTGACATAACATTTGTCTCGAGGGGAAGTATAGTCAGTTTATTTACACCAACACGAAATGTTACTTATAAAAGCATACCGATATTCTTTGGCAGTTCGCAAACACTCGATATCATTCTTTATCTATTAGATAGAGACAAAAGGTCTAATAAATACGGATATAACATCTCAAAAGAATACAATGGAGTAAATGCCTCTAGTTTTTTACACTTTTTTACATATGTGCCCGAAATAATTTGATCTGCTATATGTACCAAAGAGTACAAATTTGGTATTATTAGACTTAAACTTCAATTTATTTGCCACTCAAATTGAAGCGATTCTTCGGGTTAAGAGTTAAAAAAGAAAACAATAAATAGAAAATGAGTCCAAATCAAAGCGATTTTAAGGATTGATCCTTCCTTTTTTACTCCACTTCTCCTTCTGAATAAACTATCCCTCATCCGAAAGTTATTTCGAAGAATTACGCATAAGATCATTCTATGAATCTCATACCTCGTTCTATAATTTGTACTTTGTTCAGATTTTGGACAGAGCTAACGGGCCAATCGAATTCGTCAATGATTCACGAATTGGAAGTCACCAGATATAAAACATTAGCTTCTCTACAATATCTTACATGTTTAATAGTATTGCCTTGGGAAATTTCAATTTCATTACAGAACGGTTTGGAATCTTGGGTTACAAATTGGTGGAATACTAGTCAATCAATTTTATTTTTTTATTATTTACAAGAAGAAAGCGTTGTAGACAAATTTGAGAAAATAAAAGAACTATTCCTGTTAGAAATAATGATGGAAGATTGGAACCGCATTCACAAGATATTCGTGTAGAGATGCAGAAAAAAATGATCCAATTGGTCAAAATATATAATCAAGAGTGTATCCAAGTTATCTCACATTTATTAGGAAATATAATAAGTTTTGTTGTTCTAATTGTTTGTCTCATTCTGGGTAAGAAGAGACTTGGCATTCTCAATTCTTGGATCCAATAAGTCTTCTATAGCTTAAGCGATACAATGAAAGCTTTTTCTATTCTTTTAGCAAGCGATCTATGTATTGGGTTTCATTCGCCCCATGGTTAGGAACTGATCATCAATTTAATCTTCGAAAATTATGGATTTGCCCATAACGAACGAATAATATATGTTCTTGTTTCAACTTTTCCAGTCATCTTAGACACAATTTTCAAATATTGGATCTTTCATCGTTTGAATCGTATATCTCCTTCACTTGTAGTAATTTATCACTCAATGAGTGAATAACAAATGGTCCCCACCTTTTTTACTTTTTTTAGGGCGATACTTCTTATTTTTTAGCTTTAGGTTTAATATAGTAGCAGAATTGCAGGCAGGTAACTATGATAATTACCTACTACTATTTATTTTAAATAAAAGAATTGTAACAAAAAATTGAACCATGCAAAATAGAAAAACTTATGATGACTGGGTGAAAAAGTGGATAACTCAATCAATATCCATCTTAATAATGATCGATGTAATGACTCGGGCATCTATTGTAAATGCATATCCCATTTTCGCACAACAAGGTTATAAAAATCCTCAAGAAGCAACTGGACGCATTGTATGTGCCAATTGTCATTTGGCTAAAAAACCTATGGAGATTGAAGTTCCACAGTCCGTGCTTCTTGATATCGTTTTTGAAGCAGTTGTTAAAATACCCTATGATAAGCAAATACAACAAGTTCTTGCTAATGGTAAGAAAGGAACTTTAAATGTAGGATATGTTCTTATTTTACCCGAAGGTTTTGAATTAGCTCCTCTGGATCGTATTTATCCTGAGATTAAGGAAAAAATAGGTGATCTTTATTTTTAGAACTATCGTCCCAATCAAAAAAATATTATAATAATAGGTCATGTTCCTAGTAAAAAATATAGTGAAATTGTGTTTCCCATCCTTTCATCAAATCTTGCTACTAATAAAGCAGCTCACTTCCTGAAATATCCCATATATGTGGGTGGTAATATAGAAAGAGGACAAATTTATCCCGATGGTAGCAAAAGCAACAATACAGTCTACAACGCTTCAGCAACGGGTAAAGTAAGTAAAATTGCACGTAAAGAAAAGGGTGGATATCAAATAACTATTGATAATCCATCAGACGATCGACAAGTGGTTGACTTTGTACCTCTGCGACCGGAACTTCTTGTTTCAGAAGGCGAATTCATCAAGGTGGATCAGTCGTTAACGAATAACCCTAATGTAGGTGGATTTGGTCAGGAAAATGCAGAAATAGTACTTCAAGATCCTTTAAGTGTTCAAGGTCTTTTATTATTCTTAGCATCTGTCATTTTAGCACAAATATTTCTGGTTCTTAAGAAGAAACAATTTGAGAAAGTTCAATTGGTCGAAATGAATTTTTAGGTCAATTATATAAATAAAAATTGCAACAATAAAGTCATACTTCTTCGGAGCCCTTTATTTGTGCATCTTTAATAATGAGTGATTCCGAAACAAACTTGCTAAACAGTTAGTTTCCTAGTTCTGTGCGACATTACATATTATATAAATGTTATCTTTTCTCACCTTGATTTCTCATATTCAAAACGAACAAATAGAAGGAAGGAGAGAATTTAGTAACCTTGGCTTATTATTTTCGCTTATTTTATCACTTATCCTACTCCTTGAAAAAGTAAAAAAAATTCCATTTCTCCTTAGTAAAGATAAGACCTTACCTTCCTTTGTGTTCAAAGAAGGATAAGATCTTATCTTCATTTTCTAATTCCATTTCTCCTTAGTAAAGATAAGACCTTACCTTCCTTTGTGTTCAAATAAGGATAAGATCTTATCTTTATTTATTCATTTTTTACGTTTTTGGTTTTTGGTTTCATAAGATTTCTTGATAAGCTCTCTTATAAACTCTGCATCACGAGATCTTACACGGAAGATCCTAATCCAGAGTAAGACCCGTAAAAAAAAAATCTATTAAACCAATAACGATAATACTAGTAAAAGTGCCTATCAACCAAAGAGGGATCCTTCCGGCAGCCATTTGCATTACCTCCTTGCACATTTTAAATAGTCATGCTCAATATAATAATACATCGAAGTATTAGATTTCCGCAAATAAGAAAAGAAAGTCTTCTCACTATTCCTAATTGAAAAAGTAATTAGAGAATAGAATAGCAAGTACAAAAATAAGTAACAACCCCCAATAGAGGCTGGTACGATTCAATTCAACATTTTGTTCATTCGGGTTTGATTGTGTCACAAATAGATTTGTGATTTAGTTTATATAAATTTTATCGTTGTATGAACTGCATTGCTGATATTGATCCCAAGAAAAAAACCGTAGGTACAGCTAGCCTGTGAACGGCCAACCATCTAACTATAAAAATTGAATAGGTTCTATCTATAGTCATTAATACCTCCTAAAAAGATCTAGATCTAGTAAATTCATCGAGTTGCTCTAATGAATCAAAACGGCCAGTTGCTAATGGAACCTCTTGTCGGCTTTCTATGAAATACTCATTTGGTCGAGGGTTCCCGAATACATCATAAGCTAAACTTGTACTAACAAATAATGAACCTGCAATGAATAGAGAAGGTATAGTAATGCTATGGATAACCCAGTATTGAATACTAGTAATAATGTTAGCAAAAGCGCGTTCTCTCATATTCCCAAACATGCTAAGCTCCCTATATTATTGTAAAATCAAGGGTAAATTGATCCCATGAAAGAAAGAGATCAGGAAATGGAAAACTACTGATATCTACTACAATCCTTGTTTGATTGTCAATATAATACCAAGGGTATATTTGAAGTATACTAAGTATAGCTAGCCTTCTTCTAACATAGCAATATAGTTTTTCTTAATATGAAAAGGGAGTAGGATAGAATGATTCTGCTACTGCCAGTTACTCCAGCTCTGTTTGATCAACTTAACTCATTTTCTTTTTTTTGCTTTCTTTTCACTGAACAAAAATGAAAGAATTTTGCATATTTCAATTTTAGAATAGCTTCCACAAGGAATCCTGTCTCTCTATTGCAACAATTAGATATACAGATCATAGGGAAGTTCATTTTATTTGAGCAAATAATTGTAATGGCTCTCGCTTCTATAGGTTACTTTATCGTTAGAATACATTCATGTCGTTTTAAGAAGAAGATCAAGGAGTATCATTCATTATAAATGCAACTTATCCAAAATAGTATACTGTTTCTTTCTCTATTTTGTTTTAATATTATTTATATCGTGTATTTACAATAGTATAGCGAATATAAGTAATGCCATGAACTTAATGACTTCTATAGCACTTTGAATGTGAACGACCGAAGTGTTATTCCTCTTATGAATAAAAAGGAATCGATGAATAGTGGAATATTATCTTGATCAAATAGTAACATAGTGACTATTCCTATTTTGTTTTACAAGAAAGAAAGGATAGCAGGGTTGACTTAAATTCTTTTCCTTAAAATGAAAAAGGCATATGGAAAAAGTGAATCCATTTATTATATAGCATACAATTCTTTTTTACTATGCTTGGCTGTAGCAAAAGTTTTTTTCGTTCTAAAGACCGATAGAGATAATGTAAGGTTATCTAATCAGAATCATTGTGAAATTCATTCATCTCATACTTAGTAATAGACTATTACGTACGATAATTTGTGAAATTACAATTGGTATTCATTTTATTTATGGCTTGTTCAATCAATTGGGGGGATTGAATTTTCACTTTTTTTATTTTCTAAAAAATATATCTTTTTATCGTCTATTCCCTCTATGTTTTTTCACAACATTAACAATTGTTAGATATTCAGTTCTAAATTGGTATCTATTTATTTAGATGATTTTTTCTTTCTGTTCCTAGATCAAAATTGAGGTAATTGCCTGACAAAAATACATATCAATCATTGTTTTTTTTTCATTGATTCCTTCCATGCTTACTATAATTAGTTATTTTGGTTTTTTATTAGCTTTGCTTATTTTCACCTCAATCCTATTCATTAGGTTAAGCAGTATATGACTTATTTGAAATAAAATAAAACCCTAAATAGGAATTGAGATTCCGATTCAATTTGAGGTACTATGTAGATTAGCTATGAATCCTTACCTATTCTTTTTTAATAAATAAAAATATGATTGAAGTTTTGTTATCCGAAATTGTGTTAGGTCCAATTCCTATAACTTTGGTTGGATTGTTTGTAACTGCATATTTACAGTACCGACGCGGTGATCAACTGGATATTTGATTTAGGACCATATTATGGTATGAACGGGCCTCCTACTGATTCTGAGGGGTCAGATCCCATTAGCTTTTTTATTTTAAGTGACAAGAAGATCGGATAAAATAAAAAAAGAAGGATCTCGCTCTGTAGGATTTGAACCTACGACATCAGGTTTTGGAGACCTGCGTTCTACCAAGCTGAACTAAGAGCAAAAAAGAAGGATCACGCTCTGTAGGATTTGAACCTACGACATCAGGTTTTGGAGACCTGCGTTCTACCAAACTGAACTAAGAGCGCTTTTTCTTTTCTTTTATAGGAGGAAGAGTACTAGGTAGGGATGACAGGATTTGAACCTGCGACATTTTGTACCCAAAACAAACGCGCTACCAAGCTGCGCTACATCCCTTTTAATCGTAAGTATTTTTATTCGATATTTTATATTACAATAAAATTTATTTTGCTTTCCACATTTATCCACTTTGATTCCCATTTGGTTTCGTGAATAGACTGTATACACAGAAGATATCATCTCTAAGATGTCTATTTATTGACAGTACTTGATTAATATCACATGTTATGTTCCATAAAAAAGCTTGTATGAATATCTGTTTACAGTTTCTTAAGGGACTCATAAACTACAGTTGTAGTTGACCATATAATATATTCATCACGATTGAGAAGGAGAACTTACAAACAATGCAAGATATAAAAACATATCTTTCCACAGCACCTATGTTAGCTACTTTATGGTTGGGATTTTTAGCTGGTTTATTAATTGAGATAAATCATTTTTCCCCAGATGTCCTGACTTTTCCCTTTTTTTATTTTAATTTTCCTCTCCTGCGAACTTGAAAGAAAATAAAAATGATGTTAGATTTATTTCCTTTTCTTCTTGGATAAAGAAAATAAATTAGATTCAATCTCTTTAGAATTCAAGGGGGTTCAAGTTAGAATAAGACAAAATAGAAATCTAGATCCAAAAGTTCCTTCCACAAATAGTAAACTACTGAAAACTCTTAATTAAAGATTTTATTACTTAATTCCATTGTCGTAATAAAATCTTTAATCATTCTTTGACAACTTCTATCCCTTTCTCTTTCCTCTCTTTTTTCCAAATTGAAAAGAAAAGAAGTAGATAAAATATCCAAAGTAAGTTATATGGCCAAGGGTGGAAATGTAAGAGTAACAATTACTTTAGAATGTACTAGTTGTACTCAAGATAGTGTTGATAAAAAATCGCCATGTATTTCGAGATATACGACTCGAAAAAATCACTGCAATACTCTTCGATTGGAATTAAAGAAATTTTGTCCTTATTGTTACAAGCATACCGTCCACGAAGAAATAAAAAAATAGATTGAATCTACAAAAATAGGAATCTACCATTCCTACCCAGATATAGAAATATATCAAAGATATTTCTCTTTCTTTGTATTTTCAAAAAATATGTCACTGTCAATTTCTTTTTGAAATATTTTGAAAAAATAGTATTTGAAAGGTTCATAAAACAAACTATGAATAAAATGAAACCATCTTTTCGGAATACATCTAAATCATCTTTTCATAAAACATCTAAGCCATCTTTTCGGAATACATCTAAGCCATCTTTTCGAAATACATCTAAGCCATCTTTTCGGAATGCATCTAAACGTTTTTCTCCAAATCAGCAGTCTTTTCAAAAATATTTATCGCCAATTCAACCTCGAGAGCAAATGGATTATAAAAATATTAGCTTAATGAATTGATTTATTAGCGAGCAAGGACAAATACTATCTCGTCGAACGAATTGATTAGCGTCGAAACAACAACGTTTAATAGCTAAAGCTATTAAACAAGCTCGTATTCTATATTTGATACCTTTTCTTTCTTTAAAATGAAAAGAAATTAGAGCCTAAGAAATAAACTTGCTCCTACATTGAATCGGAGCTCAGATATTTGACAAAGATAGTGCAGATTTCTTTTGTTTATTTTTTATAAATGAAAATAATTAGAATAAAAATAGAGTTATCCAAGTGGATTTGTTCATCCCGAATTCATTTTCGTATTGTCTCTAGTTTCCCGGAGAATTTCTCCGGGAGATTGGGGTTTACTATTTCATAATACAAGAATATTTTCTAAGATCATAGAGAAGCAATTATTATTTAATACAACTATTTGCGCAAGTGTTCTACGATTTGTAGACAACTTCCTTTTGTATAAAAAATGTATAAATTGATTATAGAAGACTCCATTAGCACGGGATGTTGTATTAATCCGAGTAATCCACAAACGATGAAAATCTCTCTTCCACTTAATTCTATCTCGGTGAGCAGAAACTAAGGCTCTCATCTTTTGTTGGTTAGCAGTCCTAAAAAGTTTTGAATGGGCTCCCCGAGAGCCTGATACAAATCCGAGAATCTTTTTTTGACGGTTTTTAGCTATATATCCATGTTTAACTTTGGTCATTGAAGTTGATTCTTCATAAATGAATAATCTATTTTTTGATCAATCATTTTTTTTGTTTTGTTTATTAAGAATAAAACTAATTGTTCTAATGTATAAAATAGAGATTCCAATGGCTTTTGCTACTCTAACCTTCCCAACCATAATTCTCTTCAGTTAGGTACCTTCCAAGTAGGCAAGGGATCGGACCTTGCATTTAAGTAAGAAAAAAAATAGAATATATATATGTATATATATATTATGGATTTCTTCGTTTCTATGGTTCTTTTTCTAACGGTAAGGTCCTCTCTATACGTCGAAGCCGTAAGATATAAGATGAGTATTTGGTAACTTGTATAGTTTACCATTTTCAGCTCTACTCTCCCCCCCCCGCCCCCCTCCCCCTCTCTGCCCCGAATTATCAAGTAATAAATACTCTCATGATAAGATTTATAGATACAGTAACGACATGTAATTGTGAGAGTTGGCAAGGTAGCTAACCTTTTGTCCGTTCTTGCAGCAATAAAAACATATTTATGTTTTTTCAATTTGCGTTATTTCCTTGCTCAATGGATTGATGACCATTCGCTACCAATGAGGAAGTGATTTTCATCCCACATCAAGGTGATTGGATTTGCACCAATGGAAACCATAAATTTTATCCCCGGTAAGAGTAGATGATAGATCTGTACTTTTTAACAGAAGGAAAGTTCTTCTTGCTTCTTGTTAGAGCAATTTCTTGGTCCGTTTCAACTTCTGATCCAAATGAGTCGCACATACACCCTAGCACATACTCCTTTACGCTAAGGACATCCTCGAAGAGCAGTAGATTTTGTTCTATTTTCTATTGGTTGTCTCACGTTTCTTATAAGTTGTTGAATAGTCGGCACTTTGCATTATATTTGAAATTGAATGGTTCGGATTCATCCTAACCAAGTATATAGAAAGTATAAACTGTATAAATAAATTTGAGAAAATCATTCTTTAAAGAGAGACAATGGCATATTATAAATGTTGAGATAAATGCCATGCTATAAATGATCCCAATTTAATAATTATTCTTTATTTAACTAAAGGAGTTAATACTTAATATGATTAAATAAGGAATTTCATTTAATGGTAGAAATAACTAGCCTGGGAAGGAATTCAGGGATTCGATAATCAAGAAAATGAAAATTGTTTGAATTAACAGAAGTAAATGATCTTTGCGAAAAAACTATTTATGATAGAAAAATAGAGTCATCTATATAATGTTGTTATGATAGAAAAACAGAGTCATCTATAAAATGTTGTTATGATAGAAAAATACATTAATGTAGATAATGTTGTTATGATGGAAAAATAGAGTCATCTATATAATGTTGTTATGATAGAAAAATACATTAATGTAGATAATGTTGTTATGATAGAAAAACAGAGTCATCTATAAAATGTTGTTATGATAGAAAAATAGAGTCATCTATAAAATGTTGTTATGATAGAAAAACACATTAATGTAGATAATGTTGTCCTATTATGAAGGATAATTCCATAATTAATTTGAAAAAATTGGGGTTGCCAAAATGGTCATGATCATGCTAAACTCTACAATGACGAACCATTATTGGTTTGTTTGAACTTTCAGTACCTTGGTCTATATTAGGTAATATAGAGAGGTTTGCATTCTATTTTTTGGAAGAATCTGTGATCCTTTTAAAATGTCAAGTCTTAATGTGAGATGTTAAAATGATGCAATAAGAAAAACTAACATAAGAAAAGGGCACCTCAATTATTAGCCTAAGAAATAGTAAACATGAAAGCAAGATAAGATAAATTGGTTGTTGATTATACCTTCATGTTGTTCCTTACTCGGTTGGCCCTTGATCTTTGGATGTCTTGTGTGCTCCTTGGATAGTAATGGAGTGAATTGGATGCAAGATGCAAAATGGATTGATAAGAAATACTATGGAAAAGCTAAAATGCTGCAAATGACAATTTGTCAAGAGTTTGGTAGCAAAAGACTGCATTCCCAAAATGGGAGAAATGAGGGGGTATTTATAGGATAATTGGAATTCTCTAGAGAATTCAACGGTTGAGATTGATCCAACAAGATCAAGATGAAGGGCTATGGTGAGTTGAAGACTCACAAGCCCTCACATCTTGACATGTGGAATGTGAGATGTCTTAGGGTGGAATGATATGGAAAAGAGGTGGAAGAAAATTACATGAGGTGGATGAAGGACAAGTACTTTGTAGGTACCTTGGGGGATGAGAAGATTTCCTCAAAAAAGAACTTCTTGTCCCCAAATGAGAAGGAAAGAGACATTTGAGGAATTTTAGAATTCCTCAAAAATCTCCATGGGAAAAGGGAAAGTGGTTGGAAAAATAAATGTGATTTAAAAATTCACATTCATTGGAGAGTTTATTGGATAAAAGAGAGTCTCCAAAAAACCGAAAATTTGTCACATGTGGGTGATGTGACAAGTCCAAGGTTCTAGAAGTCCTTGGCACATGTAAAGTGACAAGTCAAGCCTTCTAGAACTTTGCATGGGGATGGGGAAGACCTTGGAAAGATAAAAGTGAATTAAAAATTCACATGGGGAAGAGAGGAGTCTTGGGTGAATAAATGTGAATTAAAAATTCACATGGGAAAGAGAGTCAAGGCCAAGAAAGGCAAGTGGAAAGGTTGACTAAAAAAGGTAAGCCAAATGTGGTTAATGATTTTGATTAAGGTTGTGCAAACATAGGATTAGGATAATTAATGAGATATTAGAAGCAAGTGGGAGATTATGGAGGATGTGACATTAACCTTGATTAAGTGGTGCACATCCTAATCACAGATTAATTAATTTAATCTAGATTAAAAGAGTTAATTTAATCTAGATTAAAAGAGGATTATGGGGAATATGACACGAAGAGAGAAAATGAGAAATTAAAAATTGATTTTTAATCAAAAAGGTTAAGTGACTAAATTAAATAAATTGTCCTATTTATTTAATTTAGAGAAGAAAAGGTGTAAGGTAAAGTATTTAATTATTCAATTACATACTTTAGGAACCTTAGGCGAAAAATGAAATAATGATTAAATAAATTATTTAATCACTATTAATGACATAGATGGATAGAGTAGACGATTTTGATCATATGGAAGTGATCAAATTTAAATGTCTACAAAATCAGTACTAACAATGGTCAAAATATTGACTTGACCCATATTTTTATTTCCCAGGAAATTTGTGCAACAGAAGATCCTGAATTTGAGACTTTTTATACAAAAAATATTCTTTTGAACGAAGGCATTTGTGCTTGGATGGCGGCTCAGGATCAGCCTCATGAAAACCTTATATTCCCTGAGGAGGTTCTACCCATTGGAAACCGTGTTTAATGGAACTCTACCGATTATTCTATTCCACTTTCTCATTCAAAAAACACAAGATTCTATGATCAAATATAGAATCAATTCTATAATTTCTAACCAATTAATTTATAAAAAACGGGAGGGTTACTTATGATAACTGCTTTAGCTGCTTTTGTATTGCCGTGGATAGAGAGAGGTGTTCCGGTAATATTGTTTGGATTCTATTACGGTTTCTTAGCGACATTGCCCATTGGTCCAGCTCAGATGTATTATGTCAGGTCCATATTACTGCGGGATCAAATAGTTGACAGGAATAATAATAATAAAATAATTCCTACGGGAAAATTGATTCTTAGTGGTTCTTTTGTGGGTCAATTCATAGTCTTTTCATCGATTTATCTTTCCCCTATTTATAGAGCGTTATTTAAACCTCACGCGATGACTCTAATGTTTGTGCCAGTCTTCTTATTTCTTTTGATTAGAATACTCTTCTCCAATCTATTGTTCCCTTGGATTAACAATCCTGCAATTGAGTTTTTTCTTGGAGTAGCTCTCCAATTGCTGAATCCTGCCCTTTTCGGTAAATCTGTGTTTCCGAGATTAGTGAACATGATGTTGTTTAGGTATAGCGGCAACCTTTTATTTCTGCTAAGTACCGCAGCTGGATGGTTAACCGGCCAAGGTCTATTTGTCAAAATGACAAAAATCTTCTGTTCACGTGTCGAAGGAAATACACCTTTAAAATTAGGAAAGAAAAAGCATCTATTCGCTTTCACTTTTCAAGTTATTTTCTTTGGTTACTTTATGCTGACATGTTATGGGAGAAGTCCATCATTGGTCCTGACTAAATGGAATGACCAAAGATCCTTTATTCAGGGTCCTCTAGAAGAGATAGAACAGGACACGGAAGAATATAGCGCTAAGAAGAAGAAATTTTACGACGGACAGAAAACGGTAACGGATAGAATGGATAAAATAGCTTCCAAGAGAAAGAAAGCTCCTAAAAAAGCTGTTATTAATGAACCCGTTTCTATTCCTTCTCTTTCTAAGAAATTAATCAGAGTTTTGTCATTAAAAGACTTGGATCAGGACACTGAAACAGAATCAGTTTTGTCCAACATGCTGGTAAAACCATGGCCATTAATATTTTTTGATTCTAATCGATTCAACCTCCCCCAACGATATGTTGGTGTAGGGAATTTCATTCTTCGTGGTCCGGTGAAGAATCAGGTCGCTGAATATTTCTTCGATGTTTGTCTCAGTGACGGGCACCAAAGAATTTCTTTCACAGCTCCACCCAGTATGTCTTTCTTTGCCAAAATGGTAAACTTGGGCAATCAAAGTCTTGATCCAAATCAAAATGCCATTGATGAATGGCTAGTTACAAAACTAGAGAGAAGATCTTATTTAGCTAAAGAGCTTGAAGACCGAGTGAGAGCTCTAAGCAATGGATCTCCTCTTGTAGATGTAATAAAAAAAAAAAAAAGATTTTTGAAAACTGGAAATAAAAAGCCCCTTTTAAAAGTACATGATCCTTTACTGAGCGGGCCATTCCGTGGATCGATTTAAATCACCATGGATGTTACCACCAGATGACTCTACTGAGCTATTGCAAAAGAATCAAAAATGGCAATCAAACAACCATGATTCTACCAACCAACTAGATCGAATTTCATTAATTCGACTAGAAAATAAGGATAAACTCGTTCATCGAAATGAGAAAATAAAAATTATTTTCAAATGGTGGCTCGATAGAATTCGTTTATTCTTATTAGAGGAAAAACAAACACGGAGATTCTTAGATGAAGCTACATTGAAAGATCTATTAACAAGATTTGAATCTATCTATCTGAAAGATTCATTGGAATATGTGTTGAAAACATTGGCCCCAGCATATCTAAACACAAAAATAGAAAGGGGAATCGCTTCTTGTGGTAAAAGAGTCTTTATTAATTTCTTATTGCATCTTTTCGTTGAAACCACGGGTCCAAAATGGGAATTGCTTTTGAGTGTTGTTCCTACAGAACAGGTTTTGCTTTATGAGCGATTATTTTTAGTGAATTCAAATGAACTACCGGATTCTCCTATATCTATGCATGTTAAAACAATTCCTAAAGAGATTTCAAACCAAGATCTTCCTTCTAAAAAAGAAGGTATTGGAAGGAAAAATCTGAAAAATCTTGATCAAGATTATGAAGATTTTTTTGTTCTTTATTCCAAATTCATGGAATTCAAGCAAAAACCCATTGTTAATGATTATGAACTTCGAATTCGAGACTTTAATTGATTTATTGTGCCTAAATGGCCCGCCACCATAGTATCGGGTGTTTATGATACTATGGCTCTCAAAGATTGTCTCGAACTTCGTCCAAAAAGAGCGCGACAGTTAATAGTTATAAAGCCCTTTAAAAAAATAAAAAAAATTGAAGAAAATGAACAAAAAAAGGAGGATTCTTCTTTTTTTAAAGGATTCTTACAATAGTTCAAAGAGGAAAGAACCGAAGAAGAAGCTGAGTTTCAAGAAGGAACTCAAGAACAAAACGTATTGAACAAGGAAGAGGACGATGCAGAAGAGGACCTCGTAACTAAAGATATACATGTCTTTAGTTATCCATATGAAGGAGATTTTCGTAGATGTTTAGTTAAAGGAGTCGTTAGTTTTCAGAGACGTAAAGTTTCAGTCTTGAGCCATTGGATACCTCGACTACAGTCTAGTCTTTTCGCGAGACTAGAGGAGATGATTCAAAAGCCAGATGGCAAACCCAATCCTAAGAGATTAGTTGTTAAAGAAAAAGAAAACGAAATTACGACTTCAAGACTAGTAAAATATTTAGAAAGGAAAGAGAAAAGGGAAGAAGATCAGCGCCCTCAAATACAACACAAACCTCCTATACATCTTCTGACATGCTTCATAGCCCATTTAGCCCCTTAGCGTCTTTGCCCTCTTTCTGGGTCTTTTCTTGCTGGCATTTCCTTGACCTAGGCGAACTGCCAGTTTTCTTTAGGTGCTGGTTACAAAACTGCTGCTGCGATACCGTAAATGCTGCAGCAATTTTCCAATCACCATGGTAGTTTTGAAATCACTCCCTGCTGAAAGTCTCCTTGTTTTCTCTTCCCCAAACATTTCATTTCGTCTCTTTCAAGCTTATCCCTTCATAGCACCTTTCCCCTCTATAAATACACCCTCAAATAGCTTGTAAAAGGTTGGAAAATTCGGGTAAATTCAGCTGTCATTGTCATGCCCTAGGTAGCCACAATCAGCTCCTATTTCTACCATTTTTAGTCATCTTTCATCAATCCTTGTCATCTTCCCAATGAGCTGGAAATTTTTTTTTATCTAAATATTATAGGTAGCCAAAAAGTAAAATAAAAAATAATAAAAGAATTGAAAGAAAACAAAAAAAAGATGACAGCATGTCATATCTGATATAATACTATAATATTGCGCCAAAAGGTGGCTGCTAGCCTGTCATATCTAATATAATATTAAAATATTGGGCCAAGAGGTGGTCACCTTGGAAGCCACCTCGCTAGGGCCAAAAGCCACCACCCTAGTAAAAAAAGAGGTTATAAAACAAGTGGAGACAGCCAAAAAAGGAGATCAGACTTTCATTTTCAGAATTCTTATTTTGAGCATTTGTGTGCACTCGATCCAAAGGACAAAACCTCCTGAGACCCATGGATGAAAACCCTTGAGCATTTCAAATAGAGAATGGGAATGAAAACCTCTAGGTTCCTAGTTGGTGATTCCTGTTGAGAATACTCTACATCATGCAATATTTGGCTGAATATTATAGCCACCCAAGATCTAGGAACTTCATGAAAGCACAAGAGAGATCAACTATGAGAGCATAATGCTATTCTATCAAATGATGCAAATAATATATATGATGATAGGATTGTTGATTTACACATGAGACCACCTAGTTATATAGCCAAGTGAGACATAGGATTAAACAGGATCATGACAAGTGTCTTAATCCTATGTCATGAGACAACTAATATTAAATGACAAAAGATAAGTTAAGATCTAATGACAACTAACAATCTTCTAGAAAGATTCCCTAGGACCTAAGCGAACTTAACATATAAATAAGACCCACTAGTGATCTAGTTAGGTAAAACATCTATTTACACCAACACAACCCTTACCCATTCCTGAATATAAGTGGGAAAGTACATCCTTGGATTTTATCACAGGACTCTAAAAACATAGGCTAAGGATTGTATTTATGTGGCAATGGATAGGTTAACAAAATATGCACATTTCTTTGCAATTTCAGTGGATTACAAGGCACTAAAAGTAGCAGATTTTGTTCTTTAAAGAAATTTTTAAACTCCATGGGTTGCCAAAATCAATTGTAAGTGATTGTGAAAATAGGGTTAAAAGTATATTTTGGCAAGAATTGTTTCAGATAGTGGGTTAAATCTCTAGTTATTTCTTTTCATTCTTTTATATGAAATGGTAGTTGTTATCGCTTAAATCTTAAATATTTCCTTTATATAATTGAATTTCTTGTTTGCAACTGTTAGGCAATAGTAAAATACTAAAAACAACACGATACAGTTTGCCTGGATATAAAAATAAATGGTGTATATAGTTCACATTGATGGCAGGCTGGCAGCCCCTACTGGAACCATACATGACTTATTTATTCTAGATGATGGGTTGATATTCAAGGCACTTATCAATTGTGTTATGCTTGGATTTTCAGTTTTCTATAAAAAAACTCAAGGAATGATTAACTGTACTTTATTTTTATCCCTTACCAAATTGGAAAACAATCTAGTTCTTTCTGCTGTCATTTTTGTTTTATATAATGTCTCGGAACGACATACAATGTTTAGTCTCATCAATTTCCTTCCAAGTAATTTTTCTCCCTAATTTGTTCGTAATTAATACTAATATTCTAATTAACAGGGAATTTATACCATAAATTGGAATTCAATATCCTTTTAGTTTTTTTTCTGTAGTCAATTTGATTTTTTCATATCTAGAAAATATGGTTCTCATACAATTGCATTACTATGTCAAATGGTATGGCTTTTCTTATCATGCTATATGCAATGTTGCAAACTGAGAGCCCATCATTTCATTGGGTGTATGAGAAAACTGTTCAATGTTATGACACCTAGTATTTAGATAATGTCATGAGTTCAAAGAGTATATTCCTTTTTTTCATTTGCAATAGATTATAGCTATATATGCTTTTGTTCTTTTCCATTTATGAAATAATTATTACCATGATGTAACTTGGTGTATGCAGAATTTGAAGACAGCATGTATCAGCATATGAGGGCATGGATACTTCCATGCGTCTTGTGGATAGCAATAGTGCATGCCCAAATAACAACAGAGACTTCTTTAGATCTAAGTGCTGGAAAACTCAAGTCTGCAGTGTTCAAGTCCCCAGCATTTATTTTGGGACCTGGACAAGTCCAAGATAAATGGTATTATGGTATTGATTTTCCCAAAGGCCATATTGCACTCAAAGGTTTTGATGCAGAGGTTGTAAATGAAGATGGAAACTCAGTCCCTTTGTCCGAGACTTATCTGCATCATTGGGTAGTTAATAGGTTTTACCATAAGACACCTATAACAGAAGAACAGAAAAAGCCAAAAACTAAGAGACTTCGCAGTTCAGACTATATCTCAGCGGGTAATGATGGTATTTGCCAAGGTGACACTCATAGCCAACACTTTGGGCTTGGATCTGAAACACGTCATACCAGTACATTCGTTCCTGATCCATATGGAATTATAGTTGGAGATCCTAATGAAGTACCCGAAGGATACGAAGAGTCATGGTTGCTGAATGTGCATGCTATTGATACAAGGGGTGTTGTAAACACCCTTGGTTGCACAGAATGCAAATGTGATCTCTACAATGTTACAGAAGATAGTTATCATCATCCGCTTAGAAAAAATTACACAGGAGGCTTAAGTTGTTGCTACGATGAGACCCAATGTCAACTGAAAGAAGGGGTTCAAGGAGAGAAAATAAAACTTTACTTAAAATACACTGTATATTGGATGGATTGGGAGGAAAGTATCGTTCCCGTTAAAGTATATATTCTTGATGTTACAGATACCGGAGAACGGTCTGTTGATCAATCAAGCTCTCGTTACCCTATTGGTTGCCATGTAAGTTACCAACTGGTTTAGCACATTTTGTTTTTTTTGTTTTCATGTGCAAGTAATAATGAAGTCCTAAGAATGTGGTTTTAGTTAGTGTTGAGATTTTTCACAATTCTAGTACTGAGGGAATAAAGTTACTAAGTTAAAGCACTAGTTTAACTGCATGTAAGGTTGCTAGAAAAGAAAGAAAGCAATTATGTTAATGTCCGCAGATGACCTCCATTATACGTTTCATGCTCCATCTTGAATTACTTCCAACATAATGTAGCTACTTTCCCTGTAACACTCATCCATGCATGGGCTTAGTCATCCATTGTGGGCTTGTTTTGGCCAATTCCAATGAATCTAGTCATTGTCAGCTGTTTTCCTATTGTGCTGCCTCTTCTTCCTTTCATATTTCTTTTAGGGGACAGAACAACTACCAGTTCAACTTGCATAACTGTTGTGGTGATTCCATAAACCCCAATGACAAACAAAACCACCTATTAACGTTATATAACTGTTGGGGATGAGATCCCCTAGTTGTGGCCCCACCGGCTTGATTCAGTTAATGTATAGATTCACAAATTAGAAACCAAAAGGATATACTCCAATGTCATAAGGAGTATTGGACATAGCACACAAAATAATCCATCATGATAGTAATTTCAATTGGGCATATTTTCCTTGCAAATGAAATCAAAGATAGTCCACATAAAATATTCTCTAGCATAGGTAAGACTATGATATTGCTATCAGGATTCAACCGTGTAATTTTCGAGTCAAACTCATTGACCCATGATTCATGAGTAGTGGTTCACAAGAACCCATCTCTCATGATAATGAATGGTCCACTTAGCACTCATTGCATCTAGGTGATGCTCACAGAGGTGAAGCATTGGTAAGACTTTTCAATACCAATTTTGATAGTTGTGTTAGTTTTTATCAAGTGGAAAATCCTTAAAGAGAAGAAATTGTTGATTCCATTTATTGGCCAACTATTACTTTTAGAAAATGGGTATGGAAAAAAGGCATCGATAGATTGAACGAAGAAAACAAGTTGGGAAATGGCTGGTTGAGATTAAAGATATTGTCAAAGCCAACAATAGGGTACCTCTGGACATGACAAGAAACTCAGCCCATGTAGCAATTATAACTTTTCAGCAGAGTTGGACCATAATAGAGGCCTTGAATAATAGGGGTTTCCCAGTGAAGAAGCTTCCCCTTGTGGAAATTTTGAAGACTATTGTAGAAGGAACAAATGCAACATAATCTAAGAACCAAAAGAAACAACTCCAAGCAAGTAGGGTACACAAAAATAAGAGAAACAAAATTGTATTGGTGTCCCTAGGCTTAAAGAACCATTTTAAATATAATGGAATGCAATTAGACACAAACAATGATCTTAGCATGTGTGTATATAAGCTTCTAATTCATTAAAAAATGAAGACACTAATAAGGCTCAATATTTATTACACAATGCACAAGGTGTGCAAGGTTGCGTGGACCATAAATAAGAATATAGAGATAGGTCGCCTTTAAGATTAGACTTAAACATTCCCCCTTAAGGTTGACTATTAGTCTACTATTGTCACCTTACTCTATATCATCCTCCTTGCAAGGGAGCTCTTATAGTCCAATATTTACATGGGGCTTAAGGAACAAATCCTTAGGAAGAGCCTTCATGAGCATGTTGGCAAGCTGCTCAATAGAGGAAATGTGCTGAAAATCTGCATAACTTTCTTGAAATAATTGCTTGACATAGTGCATATAAATCTTGATGTGTTTTGTCCACTAAAGGTGGATGAGATTTTGTATCTTCTGAACGGAAGTCAAGCTATCACTATGTATGTTTGTGGGGATTGTCTAAACCAATTTGCAAAGGACGAGTGTGTAATATCCCCATTTTCAATCATGTCAGTGTTGATTGTAGCTATTGGTTTTCTCAACGACAGTCAGTGTTGTCAAAGGGCTTATCTGATGTCCAAGTAGCTTCAAAGTGTTTTGGCACCTTCAGTTGTTGCTTCCAATTGGGTTTTCGTGTTCTCCACAATTTAATTGTTGGAGCAGAAATATTTTAATAATTAAATAATTAATTAAGTTGTTGAAAAAAATAGAAAGTAAAAGGCAACTTAAATTAATTATTTTGTAAAAAAGTGATTTATAGCTAGAAAGTCAAATATTTTAATTCACTTTTTGGGGGAAATAAGGAATTTAAATTAAAAGTAAATATGGGTTTTCAAGAAGCAGGGAGTAGTAACAGAAAGTGGGAATAAAGTGTTTTGGGAGGCTCATTTGGTTTTCCAGCATCCAAAGGAACATAGAAAACCAACATTAAACCACTGAATCCAGGAGAAGAAGCCAAACCACTGACCAAGTAACTGCCCGAAGAAGACCCTCTAACCAAGCTCCTTAGCCTACGAGAGTCAGGAATGGGCTAAACCCTCTGAAACTGATGCTCACGAAATTGGGGACATTACACTCAATATTTATTACACAATGCACAAGGTGTGCAAGGTTGCGTGGACCATAAATAAGAATATAGAGATAGGTCGCCTTTAAGAGTAGACCTAAACACCCCCCCTTAAGGTTGACTATTAGTCTTCTATTGTCACCTTACTCTATATCACCTTCCTTGCAAGGGAGCTCTTATAGTCCAATATTTGCATGGGGCTTAAGGAACAAATCCTTAGGAAGAGCCTTCATGAACATGTTGGCGAGCTGCTCAATAGAGGAAATGTGTTGATCATGAAAGATATGAACATGCTCATTTACAACAACATAAGACCTGCAACTTATGACTCCTTATTAGAATATGTTTCTAATACAATGCTGATATAGGAAAGCCAAGACTCTTGGCATTACAATGAGACCCCAACTATAACAACAAGTCTGATATAAATGTCTACTTACAGCAGCAACCTTATCATTGACAAATATATATATGCAAGGTACAAAATCTGATATAAGGAACCTGATTACAAGTCGCCATTGAGTGTAGATGAAGGAGCAATCAATATCCTCTTTAAATGATCTCCCATAAACCCTAATCGATGGACTCCAAGCTGCCGCCCCTGTTTGCTGGTGTGATGAAAATATAAAATGAAATCGTCCTCCAAGCAGCCTCCAATCACTCCCAACAAGGTCGTCTAGGCCCTAGAAGTGAAGCGCCTCAATCTCCTAGTCAAATCGAATGAAGATGAAGCCCTTACATGCAAAATCGTGGCTCCATATGCTGACTAATAAAATATCAGAACTTAATATCAACTGATTTATGATGCAAATCGATTCTCCAGTGGCTAATTCGATGTATACTCAATGCCAAATTGTCTCCAATCAAATCCTTCAATCGAACTAGACAAAAACTTGGCCAAAGGCCACAAAGTTTCCCAATGAAGCACAAATGGAAGACTTCATACAGATGATATTTCACACCCTCAAAATTGCCTTACCAATTGAGAGTTTTCATTCCCAATGGTTGGTAATGGCAGAAACCTTAGCTGGCTCCTTCACCAAACAAATTCTTCAAAACACATATCAAATCTGGATGATGAAACAATGGTTGGCCTCTCTTATTTATTCTTTCCTTGGAAGAGCACACACACTTTCCTTGCCAATGTGGGATAAAAGATATACTTTATATTTGCATTTTATTATAATATTAAAATATAACTTTATAATTCATAAAGTGCAAATATGTTATCAAACATTATGTTTTCCAACATCCCCGATAACACATTATGTTTTCCAACATCTTGATAACACATCATTTGGTTTTCCAACATCCAAAGGAACATAGAAAACCAACATTAAACTATTGAAACCAGGAGAAAAAACCAAACCACTGACCAAGTAACTGCCCGAAGAAGACCTTCTAACCAAGCTCCTTAGCCTACGAGAGTCAGAAATAGGCTAAACCCTCTAAAACTGATGCTCACGAAATTGGGGGCATTACACTCAATATTTATTACACAATGCACAAAGTGTGCAAGGTTGCATGGACCATAAATAAGAATATAGAGATAGGTCGCCTTTAAGATTAGACCTAAACATCCCCCCTTAAGGTTGACTATTAGTCTACTATTGTCACCTTACTCTATATCATCCTCCTTGCAAGGGAGCTCTTATAGTCCAATATTTGCATGGGGCTTAAGGAACAAATCTTTACGAAGAGCCTTCATGAACATGTTGGTGAGCTGCTCAATAGAGGAAATGTGCTGAAAATCTGCATAACTTTCTTGAAATAATTGCTTGGCATAGTGCATATAAATCTTGATGTGTTTTGTCCACTAAAGGTGGATGAGATTTTGTATCTTCTAAACGAAAGTCAAGCTATTACTATGTATGATTGTGGGGATTGTCTAAACCAATTTGCAAAGGATGAGTGTGTAATATCCCCATTTTCAATCATGTCAGTGTTGATTGTAGCTATTGGTTTTCTCAGCAATAGTCAATGTTGTCAAAGGGGTTATCTGATGTCCAAGTAGCTTCAAAATGTTTTGGCACCTTTAGTTGTTGTTTCCAGTTGGGTTTTTGTGTTCTCCACAGTTTAATTGTTGGTGCGGAAATATTTTAATAATTAAATAATTAATTAAATTGTTGAAAAAAATAGAAAGTAAAAGACAACTTAAATTAATTATTTTGTAAAAAAGTGATTTATAGCTGGAAAGTCAAATATTTTAATTCACTTTTTGGGGGAAATAAGGAATTTAAATTAAAAGTAGATATGGGTTTTCGAGAAGCAGGGAGTAGTAACAGAAAGTGGGAATAAAATGTTTTGGGAGGCTCATTTGGGTTTTTAGGGCCTGGTTTAATTTTCTATTGGGATTTTGGAAAGCTTCTTGGAGCTGAAACTCAAGGACAAAAACCCTTGAGCAGGTGGGTTGGACAGAAACCAATTCATCTTTTGGGATTCATTTTAGAATTCACTATTGGACTGAATCATATGAAATTTGTGAAGTTTTCTATGAAGACAAATTTCAGAGATTGGATGAGTTTTCAGAGTTTGGAGAATCGGAAAGGTGTTTATTGGAATTAATAAAATATTATTTTCAATACTACTGCTACATCAGTACCTACTACCAGTTAAATAATTATCTCTAATTCTTATCTGAGTTTTCGAGCTATAAATATATATTGGTTGAGAAGAGTTGGAGTTTCCAAAAGGGGTATTTATGTATTCACTAAGTATTATGCAGCCTTGAACAACTGCCACATTTTGTTTTGAGTGAGCCTTTGAGCCAGATTATTGGAAGGGCGTCAACATATGCATAGAAATGAGGAGACGCGTGAAAGAAGTGAACATTGACCAAGTTGAAAACTTTGGGAGGTGTGGCCTTAATCCTCAGTGCCATATACTTCAATCAAGGACGTTGTGTAGGTAAACTGCAGCCGTGCCTTATTTGGAGAATTTCCACGACTCCACATAGACCTTGCCAAGTGTTGAAGGGTCGCAATGGGGAAAAGTGAATAATGTCGCCACTATGAGAAAATCAATGTTTCAAGCAAATTTTTGAATACATTGAAATCTGACATGGCATTCTGTAGTCTTCACCATCCTCCTAAATTCGAAGCATAAGGGGGAGTTGCAGTTAAATAATTCAGTCGCAACTATTGGGCAGGGTTTTGAATATTAAAAGAGGACAATATGTTGGTGATGTGGTATTGAAAGTCTTTAGAAGGAATTACGGTAGCTGGGAATGGTGCACATCAGCTTGGAAGCTTTGAATTTACCTTGTGACGGCCGCTTTCCAACTCTTGGTCGCAGCACCTCTATATTGGGCGCCATAAATATCGATTTGGTTTGAGCTGCATAGGATGATATTTGGGAAGCATTGGAGAGGAAAGATTGGCCTTTCTCCAGGTCAGCATCTCATTGTCAGTATTTGTTGGACATGAATGGCTGGTAAATATTATTATTTAACCATTTTTTGAGCTGTTTAAAATACCAGCTGAGTAATCATTAAGAATAGAATGAATCTATATGTGTGTTGTTTGAAATATTTGATTATATGAATGTGAAATGGTGAGGAAACTATGTGGTGTAAACCTTGCATAAAAATATCCGATGAAAACAAACTGAATATAAATCCAGAACAGCATATATACAATCTGTGTGACGAAATGCCCATTCACATACAATGGTGAAATAAAAAAAAAATTACATACAAATTTAGGTTGGGATATTATAGAGTGTGAATCCATATGAGCTGACATGCTTCCTCCTTTGCACTGAAGCAATTATCCTCAACATAGATAAGGAGATAGAAGCTTGCTTCTTTATCGTCCAATAGATTGGGCTATCCCCAAGAGAAAAAAAATTAGCCAAAGGTACTGTTCTAGCTATCAAGATCCCTTGCATAGTCAACATTATAAAATTCTAAAAGAAGAGGAGTATTGCCTGCTAAATAATGAATCCCAAATGGAAGAGTACCCATGGTGTATTAAAGGATATGCTTAGCTGCCTAAAGATGAAAAACATGCGTTGTCGGTATTAACCCTAAAACTACATTGATAGCGAAGGAAATTTCAAGTAAGCATGAGGTAAATGAGATTCACATTATAGTGTGATCAACAAGAGGTGATTCAAGCATTGGAGAATCCTAAAGCTGAGTACCTATGGGTAATGTAGTGAGAGATTGGTTATAATCTTCAAGATGAAACCGCTGAAGAAGATCCAAAGAACATTTTGGCTTAGATGAAAATTCTAGCAATAGTTTGAGAGTTTTCGATTCTTAAGAAGTGCAAAAGGTCAATATTGATCATTTCAAATGAATCATGTAATTTTCCTTTGAAATCTCAAATGAGATAAGGCAAGCCTCCTATAGTGATCATGTCATCAACGTACAACATGATTATGAAAATATGGCCATCTCAATGGCAAATGGAGAGATCATAGTCAAACTCATATGGAACAAATATGTAGGAATGAAAAATTGATGGATCTTCTCTACCAAAGTTTAGATCCTTACTTTAGTCCAAACAAAGAATTTTTGAGTTTGCAAACAAGTGGAACGTTGCTATTTTTCTAAAAACCTAGTGGTTGCTCCATGAAAATCTCCTTCTATAGATACACACAAAGAAATTTACTCTTCACATCCATCTGATGAACTTTTTGCTTAAGGGATGTAGCAAGGGAGAGAACATGAATGGTGTTCATCTTGGAAATGGGAGCAAAGGTCTCATTGTAGTCAATCCCTTCCTTTTGAGAGAATCTTTGAGCCACAAGGTGTGTCTTATGCTTGTCAACTTCCCTGTGCTCATCAAATTAGGTCTTGTGGACCTATTTGCAACTCACAATGTTGGCATTCTAAAGCCATAGGACAAGACCCCATGTATCATAATGCTAAGTGCCTCATACTCTTGCTACATTGCCTGCTCTAAAATGTCCCACCCTAGGTGGACACTTGCAAACTAAAATTTATGCCTTGTTTGAATGTTTGATTTTCCAAAATATTTGGGTTTTGATGTTCAAATAATAATATATTGCTAGGAATAACAAATAACATGTGCAAATACCAATGAAGAATATGGAAAACTAATGCAATGAAAGCCAACTGCTGTAGCAAGCTCTTTTTATAAAAATTGTCAAATCAGATTTACATCAACATGCAAAAAACACATTCATTTCAGTTCTTTATACAATGCTTGACATACTATTAAATATCATACCCGGGAAGCTGTAGATAAATTCTGGAATTTCTGATATAAATAATCAGCAACAGCAAACTTCAATAATTCCAACACCTAGCACAAACATAGGCTTCCTCCACCTTAATTCTGATGCCAGATAAGTGCAACCACCAAAACGTCCCTAATGGTGAAGAGGAAGGGCTAATGCCGTTGGCGTTCTTGCCTCTAGGTCACATGTCTCAGCCAGGACAAGTGGTATGGCCTGCTACAGGAATGGTACAGCTCTAGAGGCCCACGTGGCTATTAAAGACAATGCTATCAGCAACAAGGAGAGCTCCAATGATTATGCTTTCGATAAACAGTTCCAGCTCTTCAAACCCTATCAATTTCTGAAGATGATTACTTTAAATCTGCACACTTCAAATTCCCACGTGCCAAGAATAATGTCTTCTAACAGTAATGAAAGTGCTGATAAATGATTGTCTTGAATAATTTGAAATCTGCACTCCAAACCCTTACAAAATCTGGTGATAATCTCCTCTTTAATGCACAATGTGACTTCTGAGATAAAACCATCTGAATTAGCAAACCTCAAATGATCTTTCACACCCTCAGAAAGCTCGAAACAAAGAGAAGCTATGCTCTCCAAGATCGATTTGCAACAAAACCCTAGGTCTCACCTCCAAATGCCAAAGCAACCAAAAAGCCAAGTGTTGAAAAATGATCAAAGACAAATGAATTCAATTTTATTTTGGTGCCTTTTATATTCTCCTTCAAAGAGGTTGATTTCCCATTTAGCTTTTAATCATTTAATATAACTTACTTTATTTGCTTTTGATGACTTTATAAAATGTCTCTTAAAGTGGGCGCCCAATAAGACTTAAATGCACTTTTAATAATTTGACTTTATAATCATTAAATATCCCTTTCATAATAAAGTCAATAAAAAACATTTAATGATGTGCACTTTATAATAATTAATTATTATTAAAGCATTACTTCAATAATAATTAAAACTCCATAACTCCAATAATAAACCTCATAAATCAATTCTGTCTGTGCCAAGAGGTAACCCATTGAACTCACTACTCACCAGGGTGCCTTACTATAAATAGTAAGGTTGGCCTCTATCATCTAATTGACTTACTATAAATAGTAAGTGTATACAAATGAAGCCAGAAACCTTTGAATAACATCGCCTCTAAATAAGTCAAGGATTTGGAGATGCCAAACGTTGCAAACTGCCAACTGAGATACCAGATATCTCCAAAACATGGCCCTTTAATCACCAGTATTAGCCTACGAAGACACGATGATAGGCTAAACCTCCAACTCTGATGCTCGTTCAAAAAGGGGACATTACATGCTCTTACTAGGCATGCCCATGAGCTTGCTTATAGGAGATAGGATCAAAATGTTGAGCTATGAGAGCAATGTTTCTCAGATAGAGTCTTGTTGTGTGCCTCATCGAGAACTTGAAGAATAAAAGCAACATCCTCCAATGCAACAATACACCACTTGGGAATTTTTCTTGAAATGGAATGGTAGATTAAGGAAGCACATGTTCTTTTGTTGAGAATGAGAACATAGTATCCTCAGACTAGTTAGGCATCAAAGAACCTTCTAAGTCATGGACCGATTGGCAGAAAATTCATTAGTGGAAGTTAATTAAGGAATACTAATGCTCTCGGGAAGGAAACAATTCGGAATAGTAGGTGTAGTGATGGGTAAATTCTCTCTGCTATTATCAGCCAATGTATGAATCATCTGAGATTGCTTTTTAAGAGATAAAAATTCAAGCAGCTCTAAAGAAAATACTTAGGGGAGTCTTTGAGAAAGACAATACCCCTCTCAACAACAATATCTTGAGTGTCATGATTGAATAGCCTATATGCTTTGGACTCCTTGCTATACCCAACTAGAATGTACTTATATTTCTTAGGTTCTAGTTTGTGATGGGTTTCATCTTGGGTGTGGGCCCAAGCATCAGGTACAAAGACTCTTAAATGAGAAGTGTTTGGTTTCTCACCTATAGGCCTTTGAAAGGAGTGTTTTCCTTGACCTCGTGAATTGGATTACAATTGATGATATGCATGGCATAGACTACAACTTCTCCCCAAAACATCAAATCCAAATATTTGGTATGTAGAATGCATATAACCATTAACATTCCATGATAACACAAGTTTTGCTCTTAGCCACCTCATTTTTCTGTGGGGTGTAGTGTGCCATGCACTAGCAAGTTATGCCATGGTTAGTGAGAAATCACTTATCACTCAAATTCTCTATTAATGTACTCTCCCATTGTTTGATCTAGATGCACTCTATTCTCATATCCATCTGATTCTCTAACATGGCCTTGAAGTCCTTGAACTTAGAAAATGCTTCATCTGTGGTTTTAATGTAGTAGATCCATAGGAATCTAGAGTAATTGCTAGTGAATGTCGAAAAATATTTGGCTTCTAAGAAAGATATCCTCATCTATTCACAATTATATTTATGAATGAGATCAAGTGGAGAAGAGGCTTTGTAAATTAAGCTCTGCGTAAACACTTCTTTGTGGTATTTCCCCAAAATACATCTCACATACTTCACTAGGAGGGTAAGATGGAGGGAAGGCCTCAAACAATTTCATGCATGATCATGTTCTGCTTGATCTAAACTTGGTGTGTTGCAACCTTTGATGCCAAAGAGAGCTTATGGCATTTGTCCTTGCAACCTTGGTTGCATACTCTGATGTTCTACACAAAGTATTTCCCATACATCTTTCACATACTTCACTAGGAGGGTAAGATGGAGGGAAGGCCTCAAACAATTTCGTGCATGATCATGTTCTGCTTGATTTAAACTTAGTGTGTCCCAACCTTTGATGCCAAAGAGAGATTATGGCATTTGTCCTTGCAACCTTGGTTGCATAATCTGATGTTCTACACAAAGTATTTCCCTCCCCTAGTTTGTACATCCGATTTGCTGCATCACAATGCTTGGAAGTCGTGACCATGCACTCATCATCTATACCATTGTCAACCCACTTGTCTAGCCAAAACCCAACCTTTTTGTTGGTGTATGTATTTTGGAACACATAAAGCAATATAGGACCAATAGACACTAAAAGTTGCATTGCCAATGGAAACTTCACCAGTGTTGGAGATGGTGGGTGTTGAATCATCACCTATTGTGATGCATTCACCCTAATGAAGACGAGATTAATTTGAGATCAAGCTCATGTAGCTATTCATATGTTAGCTACATCTTGAGTCAGTTAGCCACTTTGAAGAAATCTGGGAATGGGACAACTGTTGCCTATTTTTAGCTACAGCTCAAAACAAGTAGAGCCAAGTTGCATTCATCATTAAAAGGTACACAATCAATTTCAAAATCTTTTGCTAAGTATTCATTGCTACACAAATCTGATTACTTTTGAATTTCCAGTATTATTATGCAAATGTTTGTAACAAAAAAGCTCATAAATTTGCATAAGAAATGTTGTTTTATTCATATTGTAAAAACCAAAGTCCCACACAAGCCGTGGGAGTAGCTTGATTTGATTATTTAATCAAATATTGAATACAAGAAAGAAATGTATATCACACAACTGAAAATAATATAAGAACAGGGAGAGAAGGTGATTCGTCATTGCCTGGAATGACGAATCATTGCTACAGTTGTGTTGATCTTGGTTCAGCTCTAGCACTAGGTCCAACTCTAGCTCCAAGGTTTACCTGCAAGATTGTTGAAAGGTGGTGTTAGAGCAATGAAAAATCACATTCTACCTTATCCCTACATTACCAACAAAATTGTATTCTGCATCCTATCAGGCATTCATCAAATGTTTAGTGTGCACGAATAGGTACAATCAGATCATTTCAAACATTAGATTATAACATGAGTGGTGGAAAATGTGGCTCCCACAAAGTTTGAGCCCAACTCATTAAAATGTTTTATGCAGAGTGAACATCATGAGATCAATATTGTGTTCTAGAAAACAGCCTCATATGAAAGAAATAATTGCATCATTATAATATATGCAACTCTGTTTTGTATAGTCAAGTGCATATAGGATTACATTGCAGAACAAAAGTGAACAGATCATTTGCCTTAGTGAACAAGTACCAACAAATTCACATCAATAGAGATTACAGTGTTCATAAACATCAAGGGACAATCCCTCTTTATCAATCATGGTGAACATAAGGAAAGGTACATAACAATGAATATCAGAGATGGAGGGCAGTCATAAAAGAACATTTTACAGAAAGAAAGAGAAGATTAGTCAAGGGTAGCAACTGAAGTGATTAGAGAAAAAATCACCATCAGAGTGCTAATTATTTCAAAATCTTCTATGTGCATTCTTAAAAGAACCAGTGACTAAAAAATGAAAGGGAACAGTGCCATTGCAGTGTTGATCAATCAATAACCATTTTTTAGATTTCAACAGTGGACAAAATTGCATGGTGAGTTTGAGAGTTAGCATGGTTAACATAAAAGGGTATGAGTTCAAAGCCATCATCATAAAATGTTGCACTCCCAGATACTTGCAAGAATACAAATCCTTCAACATGGAGAGAATGTAAATACATAAATGAAGAAATTTAAGCATGTACACTTTTTTTAAAGACAACCCAAGAGCTTTTATGCCATGGCCATAAGATATGCAAAGGGTTTCCACAAAAACTCAAACCCAGAATGGAGGTGCTAGGGTTGCAAGAGGAAAAGAGTAAAATCATGCAGACTGCGGCCTGAGTTATTGTTTTTCTTCTACATAAAATGATAAACAGGCATTTGAAGCTCGTGGTTGTGAAAGGAATGTACAGAAATTTGAAAAATTCTTCCACAAAAGACATTGAGTATGAAGCTACACAAAGTCCGAACTATGGCCGTATCAAACTAAGGATGATTTGTAGGAGTAAAACAGTGAATGGAGGCATGGGTTTTGATAACCCATGATCAATTTTTGACACCTATAGAACAAGAAAAAGCCACGGCCAGAATGCTATTCTTATGCATGAAATGTATGAGCTCTTCAAAATAGCAAGTTCTTTGCTAAGAAGTTGTTATGAGAATCTATAGAAAAGTGTGAATAATCACTAGGATATGCATAGACATACCAAACAGTCTCTAGAAATGCTCGAGCATTCTTATAAATGGAAAATGCAGAGAGAATGACGCGGCCTAAGAGGCTCATAGGTCAATAAAATGGAGCTTTTTACTCAATCTTTGTTTTCAAAAAACAACTTACCAGCTTTTCATTGAGAAAAATCGACAAGAAATTGCAAGGTAAATCTCCTCTTAGTCTAGAAAATCCACCATAAATGAAGCTTTGCTCGAACCCTGTGGTGGCTAGGAGGAAGACTCCAGAAGCTTGATAATGGAAATGAAATAAATTTAGTCTTTTTTCCATCACTTTTGTTAGGGTTTTGAAACCCTAAGAAAGGCCGACCACACAAAGGAAGTTTTTCCTTTCTTTTGAATTTGCAAATCAAAACTAATATATGCCATGGGTTTATGATTTGTGTAAAACCCCATGTCTTTTCTCTTAGGGAAAATTTCATAATATGTATGCATTGCTTGCTAAATGTAAAGCTTTTTAATTAGGTGGTGATTTATAAATCACTTAATTAAAAGTGTTATTTTAAATGTAAAACATGTAATTTAAGTGATCGCTTAAGTTTAATGTTACCTTTAATGCAAAGAGAAGAACATAGAGATTTTTGCGTATGAAATGAACATGTGGATAAGACATAGTCAAAGGGAGTTAATTATGGAGCTTTAAAAGCCTTTGCATGCATCTTGGAGGCAGTTAAGGAGATTTGTAGACATATGGAGGAACAATAGGGAAATGTGTTGATTTCATCATCAATTCAGCTTCAGTTAAGAGGCTAAGTGGTTGGAGTTTGACTCAAGGAGGATTTTGAGGCATTTAAATCCTTATTTCTTGCAATTTCAACACCTTTTTTGTCATGTCCCCAAAATGATAACACATCAAAATGCAAATAAATAAAAATAATAATAATAACAAAATACATATTAGCAATTTAATGTCCTTATATTCTAGTGTTGAAATAAGAATCATTGAAATACAAATAAATAAAACAAATATCAAAATAAATAACTACAATTCATAGATAACATTATAGTTATATAAATCATTATTATAGAAATACAAAACATAACTAATTAATACTGTTAATTGTAAATAATTATAAATAAAATATTCACAAAATAATCAAACTTGAAATATTTAAATAAATATATTAACAACAAATAAAAGAATTGATTCCTCTCAAACAGCAGCAATCCTAAGCAATTACTATATTTAAAAGAATAAATAAAAGCAGCAATCCTTATTTATACAAGGCAGCAATTAACAAACAAAGATTATTATATGTTATTATAAAAAGGGGTGTGATTTGGGTTGAGGGAAAGGTACGATCTACAAAGGAGGTGTCTATTCATTGGAAATGGTGTGTCTCTAGTTTGGATCACCTCCCATAGGAGAGTATAATAGAGGATATCATGGCTGGAAGAAAGGGATCATGAAGGAGGGAATCAATATATTATTCATTCAACAAGTTGATAAGGTAGCATATGAAAATAAGGATAAAATATATTGTCAAGAATACACTTGAGCAGTAAGTTTAATACTATTTTAAATATATAAATATGTATACATGTGGAATATATATATATACACCAAAGTAAGTGGAAGTCAATTAGAAATAATGTATATATATTTATATAGAATATATATATATATTCACGATTGTGCAATAATGATGCTTACAAAAATTATTGAGCCTTATAAGTAATTACGATCTTAATATAAAAATGGATAGATTAACATTTATTTATATATGTTTTTAATTCTATGATCAATCAAATGTAAGATTGAAGGAAGGCAATTAGGGAATAAAGAGTCATGGGAAGACACAACCGATCAGGTGATGTATTCACTTAGCAATAATGTTTAGAATATTTTGAATATAAGAAATAGATATGGCTAATCTAATTATTGGTGTAGTGCTTTCTTTAGTATCATGATGATAATGATGTTGATATTGACTTAAGAGAATCAATAATAAATGCAAATGTATTTGATTGTTTAAAAGATTGTCTTCTTTGTGCTTGTACTCTATTAGGGAGGGCAAACCATGGGTGAGTGGTGCCTAAAAACCCCACTTAAGGATTCCGCTACGGCCATGGAGGGGTGGGGGTCCCACTTAAGGATTCCATTGCGGCCATGGAGGGGTGGTAGGCCTTGAGGCCACTATGGACCTTATGGTTCGTTTCTCCTAATAGGGCGAGTGTCTTCCGAGGTGTTGTCGTGAGTGGAGAATGTAGGTACTAAGCCGTTGGGAAAGGAGGATTGTGGTAGACAACCTCTCGTGCCTAACATGAGGGCTTCAGGGCGGATCCACCCATGACACTCCTCTTGCTTGTTAAATTGCATTTATGATTATGCTTATATTTCGGATATCTAGATATTAATGCTAACAGATAAATGTGTATGTGGAAATGTTGTTAATATGGTGAATGCAGATTTCAAACCAAGATTACTTCATTAAAAAGAACATTCATTTGGAAAGAAGAAACCCTAAACTTAATTAACAAGTGAATTCTACCGCAAACCGAGTAAGGGACATTACATTTTTTGAGGGATTTTCAGTTATGCACGACCCTTTTGGTTGTTTACAGATATAGAACTCCTTATGCATATTTTGAGGAGTTTCTTTCAGTCAGATACCTAAATTGAGGGAGAGGTTGGAGTTTGACAACACATCAAGCAATTGGAGCCAAAATTCAAAATTCGAATTCTTGGGGCCTTTTTGTATAAGTCTTATTCTTTTCTCATCTTCTCTCTAGTTCTGAGTTTGGTGGCTGCTGTTACATACTATTCATACTTTGTAACTCATCCCTTATGAGTTCTACAGATTTGTAATGCATATATCTCCTAGTTTTCAATAAAGAAGCTCATTTTCCTTCTTAGATCTGTCTTGTGCAAGTATTGTGTGTAAGTCCTTAGATTAAAATTTTGTGATTTCCATGAAATCCTTCTTTTAATCTTATTACTTCAATGTCTTGTTTAGGTCCAGTATGTTATAGTGCAAGTCATTGACTGTGTTTCTTTCATTTGTTGAATTTTTGTTATGAAAACATTGTTGTTTTCTTTCAAACAAACTTCAATTATAGAAGCCTTTTAGATGAAACATTTATGCAAAACATACTAGTTTGAGTAGTGAATCTTTTTTAGTTTCTTTTGTTGAGTTATCTTGTGAGGTTTTAAAAGCAGGTTCAAGTCCTTTTTAGTTGGTGAATCACCTATTGGTTCAGTTTAGTTTCTGCATTGTCCTTACCTTTTCCTCTGTTTAAAAAATCAATACTCACAAGAAATATCCAAAGGGAGCTAGCCCATAATCTGGAGGTCTACCCTCATTATAGGATACCCACAGCCTGAGAGTAGTCCCATGTTGCATGGGATTTTAGGAGTTTTTCAACTTTGCATCCAGTGGAAATCCCTGTGACAACATTTTTTGGCACGCCCGTTGGGACCGAGAACTGTTTTTCAATCCTAATCTAGAAGTATCACGCTGTTGTTTGGTGTGTGCAGCAAAAATTTCAGTCTACAAGAGACATTTCCTTAGCATACCTGGCGACTCCAAGTTTTGGTTCAGCAAATTCAGTGCATTTCAGCTTATGAGAAGAGTATAGACCAAAAGTAGCTCTTCATCTTTTTAATATTTACAGTTATCCCCACCCAAAAGAAAAGGGAGAGAGATTCAAAGGCCTCAGAAAACCATAGTTTTTTCAAGAATATCTAAATCTAATCCTCCTTCTATGAGAAGCCATACTACTGCCCCAGTTTTTACAGCTGCAAGAATCCCTATGGCTCGTCCACCACCACCCAAAAATCAGCCCTTTGTCTCATTTGATCAAGGAAGCCCATTGAACCTTGCCCAACACAATGATATTCCAGCAGCAGCCTTGAAGAACTTGCCATTCTTTGTTGGAGAAGATCAAACAACAACAATAGAGCACATTAGAGATGTTGCTTCATTGTGTGGCTTACATCATATAACTGAACAAAATGTTGCAGTAAGGCTATTGGTAGCCTCCCTCAAGGGCAAAGCCTTCCAATGGTTTAGAGGACTGCCTGTAAATTCTATCACAACCTGGGACTAGCTAGGAGAGCAGCTCAAAAGGCAGTTTGAGGACAAATCAGACCATCTCTCATTGGTGGAGCAACTCACTACCATCAAAAGAGCCCCACATGAGCATTTGATGGACTTCAATTACCACTTCAAGAAGACCTGGAATCAAATTCCAGCCTCGGTAAAACCCTCTAATGACTATGCTTTCTTGTTTTACTTAAAAGTTTTGAACATTGATATCTCACTTATGATACAATCTATGGGAGGAGATACTTTACCAGCAGCATTTGATGTTGTTGTTAGGGTTGAGAATAGCTTAATCCAAGCAGGTAAGATAGCTCCCAAGCCTCCAATGCCTTATTTTGCTGATATACAGCCAACTACCCCTACAATGCCACCTACTGTAGCTGATGTTCCGTCTTTTCCAACCTTTAATACACAAGTAGCAGCTCAAGAGCATGTTGTTCCCAGCCAGTTTCAAGAGCTAATTAGTATTAAAGAGCAGAATGATAACATTCAGAAGACCCTACGGACCTTTGGTAATGAGTTGGTTAATATCAAAAAGCAACAAAACCAACCACCTTACCAAGCCCCATTTCAGTCCAATCCTCAGTTCAGAGGAGGAACTTCAATCAAAGGCCTTTCTAGCCTTATAATCCCAATGTCCCTAGTTCCTCCAAGGAAGTGGTTCCTGTGTAAAACAACCTAGGAGCTGATTACAAATGGTGTTTTCCATGTAATCAGCCACACAATCAGTCCACCTGTTCCAATGGTATTCTGAATCAAGCACTGATGGTGCAAAGTAGTGTTGTTGTTCCAAAAGATTCATCTCAGGAGGCTCAAAAACAACAGTCTTCTCATGCAGAACAAGGTAATCCTGATGTTTCATTACTGAACTGGCAAGGTGAAGAGTTTTGTGGGGTTAATAACCCACCAAATCAGTCAAGTGATCCTTTGTCAACCAATACTAGATCTAAGAAAATGCTTGTTGATCTAGGGCAGCAGACTGATGGAGATAGAAATCAGCCATCTACAAGTTCACAAGGCCAAGTGAGGTCTTCTTCTACACAGAACGTTCAAGTTTTGCCAAGAGCATAACCTATGATGGGCAAAGATCAGCTTAAAGCACCGGTTCAACCAACACAAGCACAAAAGGATGTTGTTGTTCCTAGAGGACAAAAATAGGTTAGTTCTGGTAATTTTAACATTTTAGCACAAATGAAGAAAACTAATGTTAGTGTTTCCATGTGGGATTCTTTGGCTCTTCTTGGGCAAAAAGATTTATTACATGAAGCATTGTCTAGGTTTTCTTTATTTGCTAGTGTGTCTAATCAGCAACCTTCAAAGGTTGTTCTTACAAATGATTCACAAGAAAAGAAAGAACAACCTACCCAAGTAGTTAAGCCACCCCCTTCTATGTAACTCTGATTCTTGGCCAGCATTTAGTGCATAACTGTATGATTGACTCAGGGGCCAACAGTTCTGTAATTCCCAAACAAACTGTAGACAAGCTGGGAATAAAGTATGAGCCATTAGAAAAGGGGGTAGTTCAACTAGATGGTATTGTTAATACAATAGGAATCATTAAGAATCTCAGTCTCACATTGCACGCATGTCCGAACTTCTCAATACCTCAGGATATTTATGTCATAGAGTTGCCTCCATATTTTGCAATTTGTTTATCACAAGACTTCACAGCTAAGATTGGAGGATACATGTCCTCTAATTGGTCTCATATTGTAAGAACCCCTTAAGGTTCTAACTGAAATTTTTACCCATTTTGTTGCACTTAAACTCTTAACTTGTTTACAATGTAATTTTGAAAGTTTCCAAGCATAAACAGCAAGAAATGAACTTGTACGTATCTTTTAGGCAAACAACAAGATGAACATAAACAAGATGATCATACCCAACAACTTAAGCTTATCTTCTTTATTCGATTTGAAAACAAAGGGACTAGTAAGTACAATCAACTAGCTTTGTTTTGAGTTTCAGACCTTTAGTTACATTCAGTTGTGCCAAAGCACCAGACCAAACCGTAGCTTTATGAATGCTAGATGAAGCTAAGTGAAGTAGGGCAATATGCCTAACTGGAGATGATTGGAAATCGACTATAGCAGCACCACAGGAGGTTGTAAATGCCAAAAACTCCTCAGATCTGATGTTGAAAGTAATTTGATGATTTCTGTGACAATAATCTTATTTTTCTTGAAGCTGGAAATCGCCAAAAATATCCTTCTATGCTACACGAACCTCTTTAAAACCTTCTATTAGCAAGTAAAGATGTAAGTGTCTCAAAACAAGGTCATAATCTGCAACTGGAGCTTTGCTAAAGCAATCTGATTAAGCTCACTGATGAATTTCTGATTGAAATCACCTCACAAGGTGGAATGGGGACATCACCAAACCACATAATTCAAGGGAGAAGCACCTTGAATAAGCTCATTGAGAGCAATATCATATTTCCAATTAAACATACCTCTTGGGTATCCAATCTTTTTCTAGTTAGGAATAAGAATGGTGAAATCAAACTCTGTGTTGATTTCAGAGATCTTAATAGAGCTTCCCTGAAGGATCGTCACCCTTTACCTTCTATGGAACAAATTATTCAAGTTGTTTCAGGTGCTGAGAGGTTTTCTTTGTTAGATGGCTTCTCAGGATATAACCAAATCTTGGTTAAAGAAGAAGATCAATTTAAGACAACTTTTACAACCAAATGGGGCACAATGGTTTACAAGAAAATGCCATTTGGTCTGTCTGTCAAATGATGGAGCTACTTTTCAGAAAGCAATGGATATGGCTTTCAAAGGTTTGAACTTTGATGTATAAAACTGTATTGGTTTATTTGGATGACATAACTGTTTTTTCAAAGAATTCAGATGAACACTTTGATCACTTGAAGAGAATCTTTGAAAGATGTCGAGAGTATGGTATATCTCTCAACCCAAAGAAATATGTGTTTGTTGTTCATGAAGGTAAGTTGTTGGGTTACATTGTATCAAAACATGGCATCACCATTGATCCGGAGAGAGTAAGTGCCATTCTTTCTCTTCCTTTACCAACACATAAAAAGGGACTGCAAAGTTTCTTGGGTAGAATTAATTTTGTAAGGAGATTCATCCCAGATATTGCTGAGTTATTAGTGCCTCTGACTTCAATGTTAAAGAAGAATATTTTGTTCAATTGGACTAAAGAAGGGAAAAAGAGCTTTGAGCTTATCAAAGAAGCACTTGCAGCTGCTCCTACTTTGCTGAACCCAGACTTTTCAAAAGATTTTATACTATATGCATATGGGAACATTGATAGTATTGCAGCTATGCTGGTTCAGGAGAATGACCATGGTTTAGAGCAGCCTTTAGCTTTTTTCAGTCAAGGTCTTAAGGATTATGAGCTTAATTATTCTTTTGTTGAAAAGCATGTCCTTGCTATTATCAAAAGTTTGAAAAAAATCAGACACATGCTTTCTAACAATAAGGTTAAGTTCCTGGTTGCTCATCCTTCAGTTAAGGAGTTTTTGTTGAGCAGGGATTTAAGTAGTAAAAGAGCTGGCTGGGTGACTAAGGCAATGGAATATGATATTGAGATCAAAGTCACCAAGCTAATAAGAGGTAAAGGTCTCTGTGAACAGCTTACAAAGAACAGCAACAACAGTACAGAAAAGGAAGAAAGTGTTGTCTTAGCTCTTCAAGATGAAGAACAAATTGCGGCACCTGTTTCTTCTACAGGTTGGGTACAAGAAATGACACACTTCTTGTTAACTGGTGAGTGTCCTCTTGGTTTGAGTAAATAAAAAAGAAGGTACTATAGACTGCAGTCCATACCTTATGTACTTTTGAATGGTTTACTTTTTAGAAAAGATTTCCATGGTGTTCTGCTTAGATGCATAAAAGCTGATCAAGTTGATAAAATTTTGCATGAGTTTCATGAAGGATCAGCTAGAGGTCATTTCTCTCCAAGAGCTACAACTCTTAAAATAATGAAAGGAGGCTATTATTGGCCTACTTTATTCAAAGATGCCCATTCATGGGTGATAAAATGTAAAGAGTGTGCCATATTTGCAAGAAAAGAGAAGCTGGCAGCCCTTCCATTGCAGCCAATTCAGATTGAACAGCCCTTCATGAAGTGGGGCTTAGATTTCATTGGAGTAATAAACCCGCCTTCAAGTGCAGGCCACAAGTGGGTGCTCACAACCATTGATTACTTTTCAAAGTGAACTGAAGCTGTAGCGCTTAAGGAGGCTAATGAGACAGTTGTTTTGAATTTCTACGAAGAGCTAATTACAAGGTTTGGAGTTTCTGAGTCAATAGTTTTAAATAATGCACTTGCTTTCATGGGAACTAGAGTATCTGATTGGGCTGTTAGGAATGGTGTTTACCTTAATACTTCTTCTAACTACTATCCTCAAGGCAATGGACACGCTTAGTCCACTAATAAGAACCTTCTCAAGATTATCAAGCGAACAATGGAAGGAAATAAGAGAGCATAGCGTACCAAGCTGAAATCAGCCTTGTGGGCTGATAGGATTACACCGAAAAGGTCAATGGGACTATCACCATACATGCTTGTGTATGGAAAGGAGGCAAGATTGCCTATATCCCTTGAACTTCTAGCCCTTGATCTGGTTAACCAGTTGGACATGATTGAAGAAGAGCCTATGACAACAAGATTGGCTCAGCTGATTGAACTAGAAGAGACTAGAGTTGAATCAATGAGGAAAATTGAGCAACACCAAGCTCAAATGAAGAGATCATTTGATAAGAAGGCATCCCCAAGATATAGTACTGAAGTGGGATGAACTTAAAAGCAGACCTGGAAAGCACTCTAAGTTTGATGCATTCTGGATTGGGCCTTACATTATTACTGAGTGCCTTCCAATTGTCTAAATTGGATGGTGCAATGGAGCCAATCCCAGTGATGGGATCCACCTCCAGCATTGCTTTTGAGGTATGGTCTAATTTTGTACATATTTGAGTAGTTCCTAGATGTCAAATAAGTATTGCTGCACATAGATTAGTTGCATCTTTGTTTTCCCTAAGTGTTGTTTTGCACAGTTAGTTAGTTTATTTTGAGTTTTGTTGGGGGGGAAATAAGGAGTGCTACGCCATTACCAGTTACAGTTCAATCAAATAGACATCTATTATTCATGACATGGAATTAAAACTTCAATGTCATGAAGAACAAATGTATACTCAATGGAGCTGTAATTAATTACAGAAAAGTTACAACTGAATGAATGAGCTCTGTATAAAGTTTTAGAGTCAAAAAGAGGCAAAAAATGGACTCCATACCCAATGGATAAGTAAGGTAACTGGCCTAATTTGTTTAGCAAGCAAACACCCCTGAGAGGTCGCCAAATTGTTGCCTATTTTTAGCTACAGCACAAAACAGGTAGAGCTGAGTTGAATTCATCATTAAAAGGTACACAATTAATTTAAAAATCTTCTGCTAAGTATTCATTGCTGTACAAATCTGATTACTTTTGAATTTCCAATATTATTATGCAAATGTTTGTAACAAAAAAAATCATAAATTTGCATAAGAAATGCGGTTTTATTCATATTGTAAAAACCAAAGCCCCACACAAGCCGTGGGAGTAGCTTGATTTGATTACTTAATCAAATACTGAATACAAGATAGAAATGTATATCACACAACTGAAGATAATATAAGAACAGGGAGAGAAGGTGATTAGTCATTGTCTGGAATGACAAATCATTGCTATAGTTGTGTTGATCTTGGTTCAGCTCCAGCACTAGGTCAAACTCCAGCTCCAAGGTTTACCTGCAAGATTGTTGAAAGGTGGTGTTAGAGCAATGAAAAATCACATTCTACCTTATCCCTACATTACCAACATAAATGTAATCTGCATCCTATCATGCATTCATCAGATGATTAAGTCATCAAAAAGCAGATGTTCAAGGAGCACAAAGTTCAATGGAAGCTTTCAGCTTCAATTATTTTGTTAACAAGTTTGTTTAGTGTGTAGGAACAGGTACAATCAGATCATTTCAAACATCAGATTATAACATGAGTGTTGGAAAATGTGGCTCCCACAAGGGTTGAGCCCAACTCATTAAATGTTTTATGCAGAGTGAACATCATGAGATCAATAATGTGTTCTAGAAAACAGCCTCATATGAAAGAAATAATTGCATCATTATAATATATGCAAGCCTGTTTTGTATATCCAAGTGCATATAGGATTACATTGCAAAACAAAAGTGAACAAATCATTTGCCTTAGTGAACAAGTACCAACAAATTCATATCAATAGAGATTACAGTGTTCATAAACATCAAGGGACAATCCCTCTTTATCAATTATTGTGAACATAAGGAAAGGTACATAACAATAAATATCAGAGATGGAGGGCAGTCATAAAAGAACATTTTACAAAAAGAAAGAGAAGAACAATCAAGGGTAGCAACTGAAGTGATTAGAGAAGCTTCAAGAAATCACCATCAGAGTGCTAATTATTTCAAAATCTTCTATGTGCATTCTTAAAAGAACTAGAGACTAAACAATGAAAGGGAACAGTGTCATTGCAGTTCTGATCAATCAATAACCATTTCTCAGATTTCAACAATGGACAGAATTGCATGGTGAGTTTGAGACTTAGCATTGGTAACATAAAACGGTATGAGTTCAAAGTCATCATCATAAAATGTTGTACTCCCAGATACTTGCAAGAATGCAAAGCCTTCAACATGGAGAGAATGTAAATACATAAATGAAGAAATTTAAGCATGTACACTTTTTTTAAAGAAAACCCAGGAGCTTTTATGCCATGGCCATAAGATATGCAGAGGGTTTCCACAAAAACTCAAACCCAGAATGGAGGTGCTAGGGTTTCAAGAGGAAAAGAGTAAAATCCTGCAGGTTGCGGCCTGAGTTATTGTTTTTCTTCTACATAAAATGATAAATAGGCATTTGAAGCTTGTGGCTATTAAAGGAACGTACAAAAATTTGTAAAATTCTTCCACAAAAGACATTGAGTATGAAGCTACACAAAGGCCGAACTATGGCCTTATCAAACTAAGGATGATTTGTAGGAGTAAAACAGTGAATGGAGGTGCGGGTTTTGATAACCCATGATCAACTTTTGACACCTATAGAACAAGAAAAGCCACGGCCAGAATGCTATTTTTCTGCATGAAATGTATGAGCTCTTCAAAATGCTAAGAAGTTGTTATGAGAATCTATAGAAAAGTGTGAATAATCACCAAGATATGCATAGAAATACCGAGCAATCTCTAGAAATGGTTGAGCATTCTTATAAATGGAAAATGCAGAGAGAATGTCGCGGCCTAAGAGGCTCATAGGTCAATAAAATGGAGCTTTTTACTCAATTTTTGTTTTCAACAAACAACTTACCGGCTTTTCACTAAGAAAAATCGACAAGAAATTGCAAGGTAAATCTCCTCTTAGTCTGGAAAATCCGCCATGAATGAAGCTTTGCTCGAACCCTGTGGTGGCTGGGAGGAAGACTCCAGAAGCTTGATAATGGAAATGAAATGAATTTAGCCTTTTTTCCATCACTTTTGTTAGGGTTTTGAAACCCTAAGAAAGGCCAACCACACAAAGGCATTTTTGCCTTTCTTTTGAATTTGTAAATCAAAACTAATATATGCCGTGGGTTTATGATTTGTGTAAAACCCCATGTCTTTTCTCTTAGGGAAAATTTCATAATATTTATACATTGCTTACTAAATGTAAAGCTTTTTAATTAGGTGGTGATTTATAAATCACTTAATTAAAAGTGTTATTTTAAATGTAAAACATGTAATTTAAGTGATCACTTAAGTTTTATGTTACCTTTAATGCAAAGAGAAGAACATAGAGATTTCAACGTATGAAATGAACATGTGGATAAGACATAGTCAAAGGGAGTTAATTATGGAGCTTTAAAAGCCTTTGCATGCATCTTGGAGGCAGTTAAGGAGATTTGTAGACATATGGAGGAAGAATAGGGAAATGTGTTGATTTCATCATCAATTGAGCTTCAGTTAAGAGTCCAAGTGGTTGGAGTTTGACTCAAGGAGGATTTTGAGGCATTTAAATCCTTGTTTCTTGCAATTTCAATACCTTTTTTGAGGGATTTTCAATTATGCACAACCCTTTTGGTGGTTTACAGATTTAGAACTCCTTATGCATATTTTGAGGAGTTTCTTTCAGTCAGATGCCTAAATTGAGGGAGAGGTTGGAGTTTGACAACACATCAAGCAATTGGAGCCAAAATTTAAAACTCGAATTGTTGGAGCCTTTTTGTATAAATCTTATTCTTTTCTCATCTTCTCTCTAGTTCTGAGTTTTGTGACTGTTGTTGCAGATTATTTATACTTTGTAACTCATTTCTTATGAGTTCTACAGATTTGTAATACAGATATCTCCTAGTTTTCAATAAAGAAGCTCATTTTCCTTCTCAAATCTGTCTTGTGCAAGTATTGTGTGCAAGTCGTTAGATTAAAATTTTGTGATTTCCATGAAATCCTTCTTTTAATCTTATTACTTCATTGTCTTGTTTAGGTCCAGTATGTTATAGTGCAGGTCATTGACTGTGTTTCTTTCATTTTTTGAATGTTTGTTATAAAAACATTGTTGTTTTCTTTCAAACAAACTTCAATCATAGAAGCCTTTCAGATGAAATATTTATGCAAAACATATTAGTTTAAGTAGTGAATCTTTTTTAGTTTCTTTTGTTGAGTTATCTTGTGAGGTTTTAAAAGCAAGTTCAAGTCATTTTCAGTTGGTGAATCACCTAGTGGTTTATTTTAATTTCTGCATTGTCCTTCTTACCTTTTCCTTTGTTTGAAAAATTAGTATTCACAAGAAATATCCAAAGGGAGCCAGCCCATAATCTGGAGGTTCACCCTCATTATAGGATACCCACAGCCTGAGAGTAGTTCCATGTTGCACAGGATTTTAGGAGTTTTTCAACTTTGCATCGGGTGCAAATCCCTGTGTCAACAACAACATAAAAGACTGTGTGAGTTTTGACTAGAAACTCGTTGCTATGATTTTGCATAGCATGCTCCTTTAGATCTCAAATTATTTGTCAACAATGACTTTTTGAATCAAATCTCACCACAAGGAAGCACACCCTTTCAACTTAGTGGTGCCGTACTTTAGATGCTTTGGATCATCTATGGATTCAAACTTGAATTTTTTTTCCAGCTTAGTGATCCAATCCAATAAATCTTTCAGATTTAAGCTTCTTGAGTGGCTTGGGAGATCAAACCTTGGTTTGTTTCATGCCCTCATCAGTGTGAAGGAATTTTTTTCCTCAGCAGAGTTCTTCCTCTAAATTTGCGGCACCATCATTTGATTTTTGATCTACTTGCTTGTTATTATTGACGTCTGCAGCCACAATCGTTTCTTGCCTTTGTGCAGTCTTAATGGTTTGAGCCTGGCTTAAATGGCCCTCAATGTGTTAGTCAGATCATCATGCTGTGCTCTAGCATTTTTGTCATTTCTCCTACCACCTTTGTGGGCCATTTTCACTTTTGGCCCACTTGTAATGCAACACGAACACAAATTGTCTTTGACTATTGAGCTAAACTCACCTCTTTCAGGACTCAAAATTGATGCTTTAATACCAATTGCTGCAGTGATGGTACCAAGTCAAACGAACAATCAGTTATTGCATGTGCAGAATACACAATGGAAGAAACAAAAGAGAATGTCTCAGAGAATTAATGCCATAATTATCACAAAATATGTCATTACAAATAATTGGCTACTCATTAATAGCAAGTGCCAACATAGATGTTTAAAGACTCTTTGCACATGAACCCAATAGTGGTTAGTGATCGCCATCAACTAGTTCAATCCACAATTGAGTGACTTCCTCCTCAAAGCCAATGTATGCATTTGCAACCTGATTAATGCGGTTATGAATGTTTTACTGTAAATGAGTGTTAGAATAGTGTCTCTATGGCTCGTGATTTTCCCCTCCCCTAGCTCATTTTTGTATAGTTTACTTGATATTTTAAAACTTTCTCTTGGTTATGGCAATGCACTTTCATGTTAAGTTGGCATAGCAATGGTACATGAACGTCTTACTGTAAATGATTCTTAGACTAGAATCTCTATGGCTCGCAATTTCTCCCTCCCCTAGCCCATTTTTTTATAGTTTCAATAATTCAATAAAATCTGCAAGCTAGAGGCTAGGTAATAATATCCTAACCCAATAAACATTATCTTTTTAACATTAATGCAAAATACAAACTCTATTAACAATAATCCTCTTACAACTGGCAAAAGAAAACTTGCGATTCATTCATACAGTTTGGAGGATCAATTTGCAAAAGATTATAATAATAAAGCTCTGGAAAAGAAAGGTTAGTTATTTTACTAAAACTGTTTTTCCTGTGGCGTCTAAAGTAGGATTTCATCTACAGTGCTTATTTTAATTTGTAACCAGTTATTTTAATTTGTAGGCAAATATTACACAAGCTACATTACATCTTCCCGTAAGAGTTCCCGTATTTGTAGTTTGCTAATCCCTTTTGAAGCAGGTTGAATATGATGTTCGACAATGTAGTGCCGGTATTCATTCTCCTGGTGATTGCATTGACATTCGTGAAGCACCAATGGCCATACCACAAGGTGGAGATGTAATTTATGGTGTCGCACACCAACATACTGGAGGGGCTGGTTTAACACTTTATGGCCAAGTATGAATTTCTTATCTCAACCAGTTATAACTTATGATAATGCTTGGGAATATTAGATAGAGAGAGATTTTGATCTCCTTGATTCTGTGTTTCTAAGTCTGTTCAATGACTCTAGTTCATGATTATTGCTTTCTTGCCAATCGATGGTACATTGTATATTGATTTAACATAATTTATATTGGTTAGGATGGTCGGGAGATTTGCACATCTTTGCCACTTTATGGAAAAGGAAGAGAGCCTGGTAATGAAACTGGTTATGTTGTTGGAATGAGCACATGTTATCCAGAGCCTGGGAGTGTACAAATACATGGTGGGGAGACTCTAAAATTACAATCCAAATACAGCAAAGAGCGCAGTCACACAGGTGTTATGGGTCTTTTCTATCTTCTCATAGCAGATCCCATGGAAAGCAGGGCTCTCTATTCTTATCAACCAGTAAGTTACTATTTAAAATTTGTATTCTTTCTGTATGAAGTGTCCATGTTCCAGTTTTGTTTTTTTTTAATTCTTCTGCTGCCTGCTATATTACAGTGAAGAACATGAAATCACAACAGCTAAGCAACAAGATATTCTGTTTCATGTTTTATTCTTCACAGACTAAAATTTTCGGATATAAAAAGATCAAATCAAATTTACAATAGAGAAATAATTACTACTCATCCTTTTAAATGCAGGAACAAGCAAGCTCGCTTCATGTAAACGGGTTATGAGTATATTTTTGATGGTTATTAGTATATTACTGCATGAAATGCCGCAAATAAAGACCATCTTTAATGTTCTACCAGGGATACTACTTATTTTCTAATGGCTGATTTAAAATTTGGATTTTTTAAAAAAAAAATTGTTATTTTGAAAGCTACTTGTGTATAGTATTATGTACTCTAGTTACTCTGGTATTTATTGTATAGCAATAAGAGATTCCCACTTGCAGTAATGATATTTATATATTATATAATTCTGTGTATATGGTAAGTAACTTGCCTAGACAGTGAATTTTATTGCATCCTGTTATACGTTTTGTATTGCATCCTGTTATATGTTTTGTTTCCTTTCCACCTAGAAGAAGTGTTGAGCTGGGAACAACCAGATATCATTAATTAATAATCTGCGTTTCTAAATATTCTAGTGTGACATATGGTGGGTTTCTTTGATATGTGAATGGTAGCTTATAGATTAAGGTCCTCTAACAAGAATAAAAAATGGTAATACTAAAAGAAAATATAATCAGTGCAAAAAGAAAACTATAGCGTAGAAACTAACTGATCATTGGAGTATTCTACCTTTATTTTGATAAAGGTAATTAAGACTGTTTTTCACCTGGGGTCAGGCATCACCTACAGTAAGCTGAACTGCAATTCAGCATCTACGGCAGGCCTGTCTTGGCTGTGTCAAACTGGCGTGTCACTTCAAGCAGCAAACCTTTCTACTATATCCACTACCAGTGAACACTGAAATGCCCACCTAACTCAGTTATTTTCTTTTGAATTAATTTGTCTAGTTAATTAACATCCTTAGGACCACAATTATTATTCCTTGCCAAATGATGAAAATCTTTCTGTGTTGACAGTTATTTTTTTTAAGAAATTGAAGTAAATTTTGGCTTTTTAAATAGAGAATATTTTTTAAGCAAAATTAACAAAACAACTACTTGATTATTGGTTCACTGAGATTTTATGAAACTATTGGCTCACTAAATTGCCAACTTGGAACAAAACCAGAAATCAGGTGCATCTGCTGTATCAATTCATAATTGAAAAAGAAGCATTTACATTTATTCTCACGATTAGATGATCTTGGCAAACCCTCTTTTGGTTGTTTTCTCGAATAATTCCTCATAACTATATGCAAGGAATTTTGAAGGTGACAATATTCACTCACCCTAACTACCATGGAGAAGAGATCTAAAATTTTAATCAGAGAAATAGATATTAAATTTTATTCTATGCAGACACATTTCCAAATACCCATGGATTTGGGTGACATGGGGACTCAATGATTTGGAGGGGAGATCCTCTTCTTATCCCCCCTTTTTCAATAGAGTTGGGTTCACTAGCATTCCCTAGGCATACCCTAATTGTCTCAACATCCCTTGGGTGTTCGAGGAATTTCATTTTATCCTTCCCATCAAATACATAACAAAGGTAATAGACCAAAGTTTGAAGCATACCCTAGCAATTCATGCATTTGATTTAGTTAATTGGCATGATCTTCATATATTCCAACAATGGCTCACCATGTTTTTCACACAGACACATCAAAGTATCTATAAGACCAAAAGTCTAGTGGGAACCAAATCATACAAACTAGATTAAGTTGAGTTTTGACAAGAGAGCCACTAGAAACCCTAAAAAAAATTAAAATAGAAGAATTCTTAAAAACCCTGAAATTTGTATTTATTGCATATCAATATCTCATTAACCAACAATTTAATAATATTGTAGAAGTGCTAGCCTTAAAAATTATCCAAACGTATAAATGAATATGACTCTAATTTCATCCATTTCATTGCTTACAAACTATTTTATAAAGGGACTCTTAATTGAAGAATGGATGCTGTAGTCAAACACTTTGAAGCTTGTATGCAGCTATTCCTATAATTATAGGCAAATATCAATTATAATGGATCTATTGATATACTCACAAAAGTTGTTCCTATCATAACAATAACATTTTAAAAAAATACTGTACATAATTTGCATCTTAGAACAATCTAAAAAAGTATTCAAACGATCTATTATCAACTTCACTAATACTATGCCCATATACACTACTTTCTAAATTAAAAATATATAAACCCTCTTTATTTTTACACTAGACACAAACAACTCTTTTAAATTCTTTAACCCTTATTTTCCATCCCTTCCCTACTTTTATCTCTAGTTAATCATTACATATTCATGAAATTTAACTCTTTGCTATTTATTGATGGGTGTTTTACACTCACAATAGGGAAGCCAATACAACACTTACTAAGAATTTAATTGCTTTGCATAATATCATTATCTTTTCATGAGCCCACTGAACAAAAATTAAAGATATAAGATTAAAATAATTAAATTTATGTCTATGATCAAAATATCTTAAGGTTAATAATTTGGGTTAATCTATTTATTAGTATTTGTATTTAAAAGAGTCTCAAGAATTATTTTGATAGAATTTTTTTATTAATATAAATCTGGATTTTAACTTTACAGAAATTGGATATTATTTTATTTTGGGTTTTTAGGATTTTACATGATATTTTGGAGGATTTTTAACAGATTTACCAACAGCTGAAACTTGTTTTTCTGCAGCTCAACAATAGTTTAACGGTGAGTAAATCTTGTTTTCAGGTATGAGACAGGTTTACCCATCAATTTTGGACTTGCAAGTCTATAGATAGTCTATCGACTAAATATCTGCTAAAAATGAAAATTAATATTACAAACAAATTCATTAAATTCTCCAGAACATTAGAGATTGTTTTGAAAATATATTGCGTCTTTAATTCTTTTAAATTGAACAATAAGATATTTTCTAATCTTGAAAAAATTATATAAAATAAAAAGCATGTTTGAATAGATTCATGACCTATACCTAAATCCATCCACAAAGAAAAATAAATAAATAAATTATTGAGATGTTATCTAATCCAATTATATTGCGACTAAAATTTTCAAATACTCATTAGAATAGCACAAATATTACCATCCCAATTTCACATTTTCGGAGAGAAATCATAGTAGTTTATGGAAGTTTTCTAAATGAAATATGAAAAAAAAAAAACAATGAAATAAACGACTTTTAACCCTATTGTGAAATAAAATCTTTTTTATATAAATCTGAATGAGTAAATTAGATTAGGTTGGCTGGATGGGATGATAGCTATAAATGAATATTTAAAAAATTAAATATAATGGATTAGAATATTAGTTTGGGAAATAAAGATAGAGAATTAATATTGGTGTTTCATAAAATTTATTTTTCTAGATATTTAAAATTAAAATTTTTGACTGTCATTGAGTCAAAACAAATTCAGAAATTGTTGTAGATTAATATGGAGTTTTTGAGATTTGATCCTAAGTATGTGGCCCTAATTTCTATCATCTGATTCATCCATAATTTGTGGGACTGACCTCACAAAAACTAGACTCCTAAAAGCTTTTTTTTTCTTAATCTTTAGTATTTGAATGCTTATATGGATGACAATATTTAAAAATATCTATGAGGAAGTTCCTAGATCAATCTCTTATTTAGATCAACTTTATGATTTCAAGCATATAATTGAAGACAACATTCTTCAAGAATGCAAGTGGCCTATGTGACTCTAATGCATATTCTTATTTTGTTGTAGATGTATTCTTTTTAAGCACCAAATCGAAATGTTCTAAAAATGATTTTCTTCTTGATAATTGTTATGAATTAATTGAATATTGGTTGTCATTAAATACAAGTACATAACAATAAGTTGTGTGAATGTGCACCAAGATGATTCATAATGGCTAAAAGAAAAGGACAAAAATCTAATAATTTGAATTTACATGTTGATCTCAAATGGCTTAAGAATGTTCCTTCGAACAAAAGTGCAAATCTCAAGACATAAGTGAATGTATGAGGATGGGTGCAAACATAGATGTAATAAATGATGTATAGGTGATATATATGTGTGTGTTTGTTGTGTATATATATATGTGTATGTATGTGTATATGTATATGTATATGTATGTGTATATGTATATGTATATGTGCATGTACATACATGTAGATGTATATGTACATGTATACATCTACATGCCATATACATGTATATGTATGTATATATAGTATATACATATATGTATGTATATATATACATACATACACATTGTCATGTCCCTTTTTCCAAAAATAATACTAGTAAGTTTCCACCATCCCAAAATAGTAAGACAAGAAGGGTCACAAGGGACATTGGGAAAAAAAATTATTTATTTTTATATTGTCTTGGTCACATTTACATCATTTGGCAAAATAAATATTAAAATTATAAATATTTATAAAATGTTTGTGGGACCAAGTTGGAAAGTGCATTTGTTATGGAAATTGGTTCTAATTGGGTGCATACCAATAGTTGAATTTGGAAAATCAAGTTTGGAGTGGAGTTATGCGAAAGCACACTTGGCAACAAGAAGTTTCTTTCTTGGCATGCAAACATTCTCATTTTGGTGCCAAAGTTTGGTTGGAAAAGTTTTTTGATTATATGTTTGTTTTGTGTTGCAAGTTCATTCATTCTATTTGATCAATTTTACAAACTTATGCTATTCTTCTTCAAAGGCTGAGAAACCATTGAAGGAGTGATCTTCCAAGCTGATAAACTAGGGAGATAGAGACTTGGAGGAATTGTGTTTACAGGTCTCCAGAGATAATTTCATCTAGAGGTTGCATTAGAGCAGAAGGAATCTAAAGATTTTGGCAGTTTCTTTTGTGTGTTAGAGTTGATTTTTTGAGCTTTTTGGAGTTTTCCTTATTGCATGTTATTGCATGTCATTGCATGTCATTGTAGGAGTTGTGTTTCATCCATTTCGGAGGTTTAAATCAGATTGAAGAAGCTGGGTATTTGTAGTTTGGTCTCAAGAGTTTTGTAGGTGTGGTTTTAGGTGTGCTTCGCATGTAGTTTTGTGTTCTTTTCAAACATAGTTTTTCTATTTATGTTGTGCAAAAATTGAGATAGTGTTATAGTAGTATATTGTTGCTATAAAGTCTATAATCAGTCCTATTTACTATTATTTTCATTTGATGAGCATATATTTTCAGTTGGGTGAAGTTGCGAGAAGATCAGGTAGCATTATTCTGGCATAGTTTGGTGATATGTATGAAGAGAATTGGTGTGTGAAGCTAAAGTTTGGTTTGATGATGCAAATACGATTCTCAGACCTGTTGTTTGCTAAAATATATCAAAAATTTTATTCCTTTGGTTTTTCATAAAGTTTCATTTGGTTTGGTGTCCTTTTAATGAAGTTTGGAGCAAATTAGGTAGTCTAGTTTCAACATAGTTTGTGGGTTTGTTGATATTTTTGGATAAAAGAGTAAAATCATTTGTTGATGTTTAGATCAGATCTAAGACCTTATTATTTGTTGTTGAATATCAGAAAAATAATTTCAATGGTGCTCCTTGGAAGTTTCATGAATTTGTTGTCCTCTTAATGCAAAACTAGTTGAGCAATATTGGTGATTTTGGGTGATATTGGCACAATATTTGCCAATCTAATTTCATATATGAATTTATTCTTCTTCTTTTTTGTTGAGGCACTACAACAAATCCCTGTGATTAACTCCCTTTTTGCTTCCACCCACTCTTTTAATGTATTTTTCTCTAATTTTTTCAAAAAGTTGGCGCTATTTATCGGGCTAGCGCCATTTTTTGCACTAATCAAGACAAGTAGGCACTAAATCAGGTGCTAATTAGCGGCAGATTTAGTGCTGGATTTAGCACCAGGTTTAGCACTGGATTTAGCGCCAGATTTAGCACCGAATTTAGACTGTGGCATATCGGTAAGAGATATTAACTTATCTCGTCGACATCGGCAACCAACATCAAAGGAACATAAGATCTAATATCAATGAGACATTGAGATATCGGTAACACAAATAAGATTGTCTCATCGACACTCTTCAAGTAATCATCAAAAGCATACACTGCTATACCGTCGGGAAGGTGAGCAACATATGTGGTAGAGCGGTATACACCGCAACCCCGCTACTAGAAGGCTTCCACAGGGTGGCGGTATGTCACACTACCACCAAACAGTCAGAATCCTCTTGTGGTATGGCAGTATACACCGCACTACCTCCAAGCAATAAGAAATCTATCTCTGTATTAAGCAATCCAATTTAGCACCAGATTTAGCATCGGATTTAGATAGTGGCATATCAGTAAGAGATATTAACTTGTCTCATCGACACTGGAAACCAACATCAGAGGAACATAAGATCTAATGTCGATGAGACATTGAGATATCAGTAAGACAAATAAGATTATCTCATCGACACTCTTCAAGTAATGATCAAAAGCATACACCGCTATACCATCGGGAAGGTGAGAAACATATGTGGTAGAGCGGTATACACCACAACCCCGCTACTAGAAGGCTTCCATGAGGTGGTGGTATACAGCGCTACCACTAGATAGTCAGAATCCTCTCGCGGTATGGTAGTATACATCGCACTACCGTCAGGCAGTAAGAAATCTCCTGCGGTATGGTGGTATACCATGCTACCACACCTCTCTCACAATCATCCAGCGATATAGAGGTAAAAGCATGAACTTAACACTTATTAATTTAATAGATAATAGTAATTGTTTATTATAAAATATATGTATTTTGTTTTCTAAATTTGTTTGAATATTAAAAGATTTAATGATTAAACATATTTGAGTTTTTTCACATCAATATTTTTGCCACCATGATGAGTTAGAACAAAATACCCAAGCCCTAATTTTTAACTCTCATTCTCACTTGGTTTTTTCGAGCTCCCTTGCCTTGCACATGCCGCCATCATTAGAGTTTGAAACCTCGAGCTTTCTGAAGGAGTATCTGTCAATTTTCTCACTAATTTTGAGAGTTTTCTTCACATAATTTTTTATTGAGACTGAATCAAGTAAAGCTTTCATGGTTCATCATTTGTTTCCACTTATCTGAATGCATTTTCAAAGACATTCCTTCTAAGATTCTCATGCATTTTTCTCTTTCTTTACTCTGTTGATGCATGTCATTGTAGGAGTTGTGTTTCATCCATTTCAGAGGTTTAAATTAGATTGAAGAAGCTGGGTATTTCTAGTTTGGTCTCAGGAGTTTTGCAAGTGTGGTTTTAGGTGTGCTTCGGATGTAGTTTTGTGTTCTTTTCAAACATAGTTTTTCTATTTTATGTTGTGCAAAACGTGAGATAGTGTTACAATAGTATATTGTTGCTATAGAGTCTATAATCAGACCTATTTACTATTATTTTCATTTGATGAGAATATATCTTTAGTTGGGTGAAGTTGCGAGAAGATCAGGTAGCATTATTTTGGCATAGTTTGGTGATATGTATGAAGAGAATTGGTGTGTGAAGCTAAAGTTTGGTTTGATGATGCAAATACAATTCTCAGACCTGTTGTATGCTAAAATATATAAAAAAATGTATTCCTTTGGTTTTTCATAAAGTTTCATTTGGTTTGGTGTCCTTTTAATGAAGTTTGGAGCAAATTTGGTAGTCTAGTTTCAACATAGTTTGTGGGTTTGTTGATATTTTTGGATAAAAGAGTAAAATCATTTGCTGATGTTTAGATCAGATCTAAGACCTTGTTATTTTTTGTTGAATATCAGAAAAATAATTTCAATGGTGCTCCTTGGAAGTTTCATGAATTTGTTGTCCTCTTAATGCAAAACTAGTTGAACAATATTGGTGATTTTGGGTGATATTGGCACAATATTTGCCAATCTAATTTCATATCTGAATTTATTCTTTTTTTTTTTGTTGAGGCACTACAACAAATCCCTATGATTAACTCCCTTTTTTGCTTCCACCCACTCTTTTAATGTGGGTAAGTGCACCAAGATGGTTCCCAAAAAGGGGACTTAAGTGGACAACTTTTTTCTAAAATCAAGAAATACTGACCTTGGACGTGAAATTGAGGATTCTTAGACTCAAAATTTTGAGATGGAACAAAAAGAAGGATTCAAGTGCTCCGAGTCTACTTTCTAAACTACTAATTTATTTTGAAAATGGTTGAGATTAAGAGGTTCAAACGAGGGACATACACAAATTGGTGTTGTTTTTGTCAGAAAAACATAACATAGCAACTCTTGTACGACCCTCGTACGGTGAACTTTTTTTTAGTATTTTTAAAATTGCAACGGTCAGAAGTTAGCTAACAGTATGTAGTTGATGCACAATTTTTCTGATAATTTTTTAATGAATATTTGATTTTTTACTAATTTGAGAAGTGGACATATCCTAAAAATAGAATTTTGGCCGTGCCAGCCCTACAAATTTCGGAAACTAATTGATTTGTTTTTTTTTTAATTTTTTAATTTTGTAGAATGGAGTCTAGTTTCTAAAAATGTAATTTATTTGAAAAATTGATGAACGGTTAATTTATAACGAAAAAAATACCAAACACTGCTTTTTGGCAAAAAAAAGAAATACAAATAAAATAAATTATGGATGAAAGACTTAACATTTTCAGAAAGTGAAAAAAATTATATCGTTGGATAGCTAAGAGATAACCCAACATTACCCATGTGCTCGATTTTTTTGATATTGAACCACGTGCAATCCTGACAGTGAGCACGAACTCGATTATGAGAAATATGGTGGATTTTTTAAAAACACGTCTCTGGTCATTGGGAATTCCCTCCAAGCCTTTGGGTTGGTAATCCAAGGCAAATACCAAGCCTAAGGCTTGGGAATTCCCAAAGCAAGATATAATGCGAGCGCGTTATAACGCGAGCGCGTTATAATGCGCTCGCATTATATCTCCCTTTTGGCATGGTTTTTGCTTCTACGGGGAACATGTCTACTAGCACATAACGAGAGCGTGTTATAACATGCTCGCGTTATGTCTTACTTTATGTTAAATACCAATATATTAATGTATGCTGATATATTTTTATGTACATGTATGTCATGTATGTATGTATGCTTGTATGGATGTAAGATTTTATATGTACATATGTATTATGCTTGTATGTATGCATTTATGTATTTCTTTAGATGAAGGGAGAATTTAGAGAGAGTCTAGAGAGATGGAGAGGGGGTCAAAGTGAGAGTTTAAGAGAGAGGGAGTGGGAGAGAAGGGGTTGGATTGAGGGGGACTTAGCTAGGTAGGGTGGGAAGGAGAGAGAGAGGGGGGGTCAGAGAGAGAGAATTGAGGGAGAGGGAAAGAGAGAGAGGGGGGTGGGAGAGAGAGAGAGAGAGACAAAGAGAAAGAGAGAGTTAGAGCTACATGTACATCTCTCTCTCCTTCCCTCTCCAATATCTATCTCCCTCCATCCTTCCCTCTCTACATTTTTCTATCTCTCATCCCTCTCCTTTAATCTCTATGTATCTCTCTCTACTCTCTATACCTACCTATCCCTCCCTCCCTCCCTCTCCTCTCTTTCTCTCTCTCTCTTTGATTCCCTCACTCTCTCCTCCCCTCTCTACTCTCTATCTTGTCATTCTCTCTCTCCTTCCCTCTCTAGTTCTCTCTATCTCACTTCTCTCTCCTTCCCTCCCTCCCTCTCTAATTTTCTCTATCTCCCTCTCTCTCTCCTTCCC
>CM021103.1:679981450-680051979 GCA_007115665.2 Sequoiadendron giganteum | reverse complement strand
TAAGCACTTTAGCAACAATCTTTGATTCATCCACCTATCCACTAGCACATTTGAGACCACACACAAGTTCATTCACTCTTTGCATGAAAGTTGTTGGAAATAGGATGCCATTAATTGCAATCCTAAACATTATTTATTTCTTGTATCTCTGAAGTCCTTGGAATGTGTTCAACAACACTAGGATTAGGAAGAGAATAATATTTCATGAAATATTCATTTTAATTGACATTTGTAATTAACTCTAAATGTTAAGAACATGCGAGGATGCCTTGGAGTTAGCTCCTACAAAATAGGAGCACATGGGTGCACACATGGGAGGTGAGACTCACCTTAAGTTCAATTAACTAGTTGGTAAATTGTGTACACTTCATAAATGCATCCTAGGTTCCTACAAAATAGGGATTTTTATTTATGCATGTTGAGTACCTATAAAATAGGGTTTGAAGTTGAGTTGAGTTGAGTTGAGTTAAGTTGAGTTGAGTTGAGTTTAGTTCAATAGAGTTTAGTTTAGTTCATCTCAGTTTAGTTCAGTTCAGTTCAGTTATGGTTCAGTTATCTTCAGTTAGGTTTAGTTGAATGCAAGTTGTAGTTAGTTAACTTGGTATGCATGGCTAATGATTTGAGTTGCATGCTAGAAAATAGGGACTACCTTCAATTAACATGGGATGACCATTCTTGCATGAATGGTGTTGAGAAATATTTCAGTTAACAAGAAATAACTTGGACCCACCTTGGGCACCCAAGTTGGCTCCTTGGAATTAACTCCTTTGCATGTTGAGATATTTCTGAAGGCTTAGTTAAGTGGGCCCTCTTTTGGGCATCAACTTTGAGGATAAGCTTTGAAGATATCTTCAGAATAAAGGTTGAGTTATGAATTCAGTTTGGGATGCCCAAATGGATGAAGGAGAGGATTTGACATTGTTCTTTATGACATAACTCTACTTGCAAGAGATAGGCATACCTTTTAGGGACAGGGTTTGAGAATTGTAATTGTAACTCAATTTGAGTTTACAAAGTTAATCAAAGCCTATTTATCTCAAGCAAGTTGAAGAGAGTTATTATCAATTTTACTGCAGGTTGTGTAGAAGTTTTGGTGAAGGCAAAAGAGGCATTCTTAAGCAAGAATTGGAGCTATTGTAATCTACTTCAGAGATTGAATAATAGATTAATTATTGGTGAAGTTTTTTACCCAAAAGGGTTTTCTCCACGTTATATGCTTGTGTAATATTTCTAATATCCTATCTACTTCTTCTATCAAATTCTGTCTACATTCTACAAACAGTAAAATGGATTAATCAGATAATCACCCACAAAGAATCTATAACAAAGGAAAAGCATATTTAGATCAGCAATATTAAGGTTTTACAAGGTATTAAGCTAAGAAAACAACTCAATTTTCAACAAGTGGTATCAGAGCTCAGGTCGGGTAGAGTATTGGGATGCCTTTCTCTTAAAGATTGAAAGATTTATTGGCTTAGTGGGAGCTTTTATTATTTTGGCTACTTGCTGATTTTGGAAATAAATTTTGTTACAGTGGATTCTCGTTTAGATATTGAAAGGTTCAATGGATCTAACTATGAAATGTGGAAATTAAAAATGGAAGATATTCTTGAAGAAAGAGATCAATGGTTAGCTGTTAATAATAAGACAAAAACACCTACAAGTATTTCAAATGAGGATTGGGCTAAGTTATATAAGAAGACAAGAGGAAAAATTAGATTATGTCTTGCTGATGTTATTCTCTTGAATGTTTCAGAAGAAAATACTACATATAAATTGTGGAAGAGAATAGGGGATATTTATCAAACTAAAAGTCTCACCAATAAGTTGTATCTGAAAAAGGTAGTTGTATTCATTAAAAATGAAAGATAGTGATTCTGTTGAACAAAATTTAAATGCTTTTAATTTTATTCTCAATCAGTTAGCATCCATAGATGTAAAGCTAGAAGATGCAGATAAATGCATTTTATTATTTTTCTCTTTACCAGATTCTTGGGAAAATCTATTTGTTGCAATCAGTGGTGATGGTGCAGATCCAAAGATGGAAAATATCATTCCTACTCTCCTATTAGAGGAGATGAGGAGAAAGTCTAAAACTGGCTCCCAAGATGCCTTATTTGTAAGAGGTAGGCCTAAAAAGAAGGAATCTAAGGCGAACAAGAAAGGAAAAGGTAAGTCCAAAGGACGGTCAAAAATCCCTGGTAAGAGTAAGGTAAAGTGCTGGAATTGTGGAAAACTTGGACATATTAAAAAGGATTGTAAGAGCAAGAAAATGGTTTCTAATGCTTCTATAGAGAAATCCACTGATGATAGTAATGTTGCATTAGTCTTCTTCTAATATTGTTGGTGATAACTCTTGGCCTATTGATTAAGGTTGCTCCTATCATATGACTCCTAGAAAGGAGTGGTTCACTAAGTATACTGCATATGATGGAGGGAATGTCTTCTTTGGAGACAAAAACACAAGAAAGGTTGTTGGCAAAGGAGAGGTAAAATTGTGTTTCAGTGATGGTAGGGTTAAGACCCTTAATGATTTTTTACATAGTCCAAGACTTGCTAGAAATCTTCTTTTTGTCTCTAAGTTCAATGATTCTAGAATGCATGTGACATTTGACAAAGGTGGTTAAAGATTGGTGAAAGGAAATATGGTGGTTGCTAAAGGATCTCAGATTGGGACTTTGTTTAAGCTGAATACCTCCAATGTAAATATTTTATCCAATGTAACTGAATTTGAAAATAAATGTATTCTATGGCACCATAGATTGGGCCATATAGGTGAAAAAGATCTTAGCACCATTCTTAATAAAAATTTGGTTGACGGTATTCATAATTATAATATTGGTAAAAATGACTTTTGTGAGCACTGTGTGTTTGGAAAGCAATCTAGATCTAAATTTCATAGTGGTACAAATAGAGCTAAAAGATTATTAGAGATTATTCACTTAGATGTAATGGGCCCTATGGATATTGACTCTATTGGAAAATCTAAATACTATGTCACATTTATTGATGATGTCTCAAGATACACTTGGATATATTTTATGCATAGAAAATCTGATGTGTTTAATAAGTTTAATAAATTTAAGGCTTTGGTTGAGAAACAATCAGATCATAAGATAAAAGCATTGAGATCAGATAATGGTGGTGAGTATTGTTCTAGGGAATTTGATGACTATTGTAAGCATGCAAGAATAGTGAGACAAAAAAATACTCCATATACACCTCAACAAAATGGAGTAGCAGAAAGGAAGAACCAAACCTTAATGGAAAGATCTAGGAGTATGTTAAGTAGTGCTAAGCTAGATCAGTCCCTATGGGCTGAGGTAGTATGCACTTCTTGTTATTTAATCAATAGATCCCCTAGTTCATCTATTGAAGATAAATCTCCTTATGAAATGTGGCTAGGAAAGAAACCTAGTGTTGCACATTTAAGGATCTTTGGTTGTGAGGATTTTGTTCATGTGCCTCAAGAAAAGAGATCTAAATTGGATCCTAAAGCACACAAATGCATATTCATAGGTTATGGTGAAAATGTAAAAGGTTACAAGCTTTGGAATCTAGTAACACGAAAAGTTTCTTTATCTAGATATGTGATTTTTGGGGAATTTAGAGCTTATTTAGGAGAAGAACAACCAAAGGAGAAGGATACTTCTCGAACAATGCATTTTGAGATTAATAATCAGAAGCAACAATATGCACATGTTGAAGAACAATTGGATGGTTTGGAAGAGGAGAGTTTAGAGAGTTCTTTTGAAATAGATGCTCAAGATGAGCATATTGAGGAACAAGTAGAAACCCCTTTGAGAAGATCCACAAGATAACGAAATCCCGTTGATAGGTATATCCCACCTAATTTTCGTTGTATTTTTTCTTTAATGAGTACTAATGATGAACCTAGTTCTTAAAAGGAAGCTTTGTCTTCAAACGAACACAAGATTTGGTCACAAGCTATGCATAAGGAAATGAAATCCTTAGAAACTTGTGACATGTTACAACCCAAATTTTCCATCGAAAACCTATATGATTTTCCTATTTTGAACCTAATATTTCCACTGTCTTTCTCATAAAAAATCATTTACTACCTTTTACAATGCTAAGAATGGCTGTTACCCTTGCATCTTTGCCTTATCTTTAGCCTATATAGCTCTTACATGTTACCTCCATTAAAATCATTTTCCTACCTTTTTCATAAAAAATCTTTTTCCCCCATCCATAGTGCTAAAAAAGGCTTTTACCGCCATACCACTACCATTTTTAAAACCTTTAACGCCCTCATATCTTACCGCTTTACCGTGGAATTTTTCAAATTGGCTCGCGGTATAGCGGTGACGGTTAAGCACAATCACAATAAAGGCTTACTGCTACACCTCGGTCAGTCAGAATATACACTATGGTAGCACGGTAAATAGTCAGCGGTGACTGCGGTGGATGGAGACCGTAGTAACACGGTGATAGGAAAGCAACGTGGAGGTGATAGAAAATGCTAGACACCATGATATTGTGGGATGGGGAGATGGAGCCCACGGTTGAGCGGTAGGAAGGAGAAGACCATGATGGTTAAGACCACCATACTGTTGGGGAGAGAGACAGTGACTACGATAAGGCGGTGGGAGAAAATTCAAATACCGCACAACCACCAATAGGTAAAATGTAGACCGTGGTAAGGCGGTAAACGATGGAGATAACCGTGGCAGTAAGGAAAAGGAAGGCCGTGGCAACGTAGTCAAATTCAAACACCATGATACTGCGGGGAGCTAGTGTGAAGCCAACGGTGGAGCGGTAAATGAAATAAAAGCTACAGGGAAGTAAAATATAAAGAGAGGCAACGCACAAATGAGAATATTAAAAGTGTGACTATAGTTAAAATATTTAATTTGCCGATAAGGAAACTCAATTAAATATTTTAAATTTCTATCAATGAACGTAAACGGTTGTAACGGAAATTGAAGGGTCACGACCCTTGAGATATACTATATAAATGAATTGAAAAAATTAGTTGGGAAAAAAATAGTAGTTAGAATAGTTAGATTTTTTAGACTGGGGGAATGAAAATAATGTACAGACCTTTTTTGAAGCAGAATCAATGGAGATAATATATTTAAACTGGTGCAATTATTTTTGGTATTTAGTTGTTATGTTGTAATAATTTAGATTCTTTATTTGGTTGTCTCCATTTGAAATCCTTTAATTATTTAAATCAGCATATCAAGTATATCTCTGATTTATTAAAGTGCACTCTCATTTTGTGTGATTTAGTTGATTGGTGTCTGCAAGTCAGATTTAAACTCTTTTAAATAAGTCATAGTAATTTAGGGATTTATTTTGGATGGTTAAAGTAGAACCTGATAGAGAAACATTCTAACACAATTTATGAAAGTCATAAATTTAGTAAGGTTTTATGCCAGTCATAGAATTTTCAAAGTGCCTAACAACTAGAGTTAAGCTAGAGAGGGAAATATAAATAGTTTTGGTGTTGACTCCATTGCCCATGTGGATATAAGGCACTGATTTATCACAACCCAGAAAAAAAATTTCATATAAAATAACATTTTCAAATCCTTTCTTTTATGCAGTAGGAGTAGCAGTCAGTATTTTATCTATTCACTTCCATTTTCCATTGTGAATAGATTGTTTGAGCAAGAAATACATTTTAAATCTGCATTATTCACATAGGTTCACCCGCCTAGGTTTAGCAAAGCTTGAAGAGAAGAAGGTACAATTGCATCAATTGGCCTTGTACATTGGCCAAAAGCATTGTGAGATCTTAGCAACCTCTCGTGGTTCAAACCTGCATTTTTGAGACCCAACATGACACATGGGATCTTGAGAGTTTACCCAAAGGAAGAAAGGCCATTGGTTGTAAATGGATCTTTAAGAAGAAGATTGGAGCACATAGTAATCTTGAAAGGTACAAGGCTAGATTAGTAGCCAAAGGCTACTCCCAAAGAGAGGGAGTTGAATTTAATGAAATCTTCTCCCCCATTGCTAAACTTACTTCTATTAGATTCTTTTTGTCAATTGCTGCTTCTTATAGTTTAGAAATTGAGCAAATGGATGTGAAAACTACGTTTTTGCATGAGAATCTTGATGAGGAGATTTATATGAAGAAACCTGATCATTTTGTTGTAAAAGGAAAAGAAGAATTGGTTTGAAGGTTAAATAGATATTTATATGGATTGAAACAGTCACCCAAAATGTGGTACCGGAAGTTTGATGCTTTTGCATTGAAAATTGGTTATGTTAGGAGTGATGAAGATCATTGTGTTTACAGAAAAATAATTGATGATCAAATTTTAATTATTATCTTGTATGTTGATGACATGTTGTTTATTGGTAACAACAAGGTAATGATCAAATAATTGAAAGCACAACTCTCGAGCACATTTGAGATGAAAGATCTAGGGGCTGAAAAATATATCCTTGGTATGGAGATCAACAAAGATAGAGGCAACAAAAAGCTTTGCTTAAGTCAAAGCAATTATGTTGATACTATTTTGAAATGGTTTAACATGCAGGATAGTAAACCAATTAATATTCCTTTACCAGTTGGCACGAAGTTAAATTTAGACATGAGTCTTAAATCTGATTTTGATTATGAGGAAATGTATGAAATTCCATATGCTAGTGCAATTGGTAGTTTAATGTATGAAATGGACTGTATGAGACCAGATATAGCCCAAGCAGTGGGAGTTCTTAGTAGGTTTATGTCTAACCTTGGTAAAGAACATTGGACTTATGTTAAGAGGGTGTTTAGATATTTACAAGGGACTTCTGATTACTGTTTAGTTTATCATGGTTCTAATGACATTGATATTATGCATAGATAATTGGACATACAAGGTTTTGTTGATTCAGATTGGGTAGGAGATCTGGATAGTCGAAGGTCGACAAGTGGTTATGTGTACACTTTATTTGGAGCTACGGTTAGTTGGATGAGTAAGAGGCAACCCACAGTTGCTTTGTCCACCACAGAAGCAGAGTACATGGCTACCACACATGCCTCTAAAGAGGTAGTTTGGTTACAAAGACATGGGAAAACTATTGGTTTTAATTGCAAGCAAGTTAAGCTTGAATGTGATAGTCAAAGTGCTATTTGTTTAGCCAAAAATCTTATGTATCATGCTCTTACTAAAAATGTAGATGTTTAGTATCACTTTGTGCGAGAAATGGTTGAAAGTGGAAAAGTATTAATTGAAAAAGTTGACACTTTGATTAATGTTGCAAATTATCTTATGAAGCTAGTTCCTACAGATAAGTTCTCATGGTGCAGGAAGACCATTGGCCTTGAGTCCTGCACTTGATTTAAAATTATTATTCCTTGTTTAGAATAATTTCAATGTATAATGTCAAGTGGGATAATGTTGGAAATAGGATACCATTTAATTGCAATCCTAAACATTATTTATTTCATGTATCTCCTAAGTCCTTGGAATGTGTTCAACAACACTAGGATTAGGAAGAGAATAATATTTGATGAAATAATCATGTTAATTGAAATTTGTAATTAATTCTAAATGTTAAGAACATGTGGGGAAGCCTTGGAATTAGCTCCTAAAAAATAGGAGCACATGGGCGTACACATGGGAGGTGACACTCACCTTGAGTTCAATTAGCTGGTTGGTAAATTATGTACACTTCATAAATGCATCCCAGGTTCCTACAAAATAGAGATTTTGATTTATGCATGTTGAGTACCTATAAAATAGGTTTTGAAGTTCAGTTGAAGTTCAGTTGAATTTATGTTCACTTATGGTTTAGTTATCTTCAGTTAGTTTTAGTTGAATGCTAGTTGACTTTAGTTAAATTGGAATGCATGACTAATGACTTGAGTTGCATGACAGATAATAGGGACTACCTTCAGTTAACAGGGGATGACCATTCTTGCATGAATGGTGTTGAGAAATATTTCAGTTAACAAGAAATAAGTTGGACCCACGTTGGGCGCCCAAGTTGGCTTCTTGGAATTAACTCCTTTGCATGTTGAGATATTTCAGATGACTTAGTTAAGTGGGTCCTCTTTTGGGCACCAAATTTGAGGATAATCTTTGAAGATATCTTTAGAATAAAGGTTGAGCTATGAATTCAGTTTGGGATGCCCAAATGGATGAAGGAGAGGATTTGACATTGTTCTTCACAACATACCTCTACTTGCAAGAGATAGGCGTACCTTTTAGGGATAGGGTTTGAGAATTGTAATTGTAACTCAATTTGAGTTTACAAAGTTAATCAAAGCCTATTTATCTCAAACAAGTTGAATAGAGTTATTATCAATTTTATTGCAGGTTGTGAAGAAGTTTTGGTGAAGGCAAAAGAGGCATTCTCAAGCAAGAATTGGAGCTATTGTAATCTACTTCAGAGATTGAATAATAGATTAATTCTTGGTGGAGTTTTTTACCCGAAAGGGTTTTCTCCATGTTATATGCTTGTGTAATATTTCTAATATTTTGTCTATTTCTTCTATCAAAATTTGTTTACATTCTACAAATAGTAAAATGGATTAATCAAATAATCACCCACAAAGAATCTATAACAAAAGAAAAGCATATTTAGATCAGCAAAATTAAAGTTTTACAAGGTATTAAGCTAAGAAAACACCTCAATTTTCAACAAAAGTAACAATATTCTCATCATTTCCCATTTTCAACAGTTCATATTTTCCTTTCAGGCAATGTGGCTTAGCCATCTTCACATTAACATCACCTTCATATAAATTTTCCAAATTTTTCCAGATCTCATAAGCAGTCTTCAGATCCATAAAAATTGTCATCTTAGAATAAGTCAAAGCACTCAACAATGCTTCCTTAGCCCTGATGTTGTATTCAAAATCCCTAATCTCAACAGTAGTAGTAGGACCATTCAGAGGGATAACATACCTATTGAATGTAATGTGCCAATAGGATTCACCAATGCATCTCAGATGACACTCCATTTGAGTCTTCCATAAAGAATAATTTGTTCCATCAAATCTCAGACTATCCTTCTTGTATGTTGCCATCGCAGATCACCTCAAGTTGTTAAAATTCTTCCAAGGAACTTGCTCTGATACCAATTGTTGGCAACACAAGGGAAGACAACTGAGAGGGGGGGAGGGGGTGAATCATTTGTCACAAAATTTCAAACTTATTAAACTTATTAACCTTTAATATCTGATCTAATTAATAATAGTGCAAACATGAATAAAAAACACATTAGAAACACACATAACACCAAGATTTTTTGTGTGGAAACCCTATTAGGGGAAAAACCACGGTGGAGGTTAATCCACAAGTTATACCCTATTAAAAGTATAAGAAGAATATAAGGGGAATGCACATGCATTCAGGCGCACTAAATAGAGATTACTGCTCAATGGAAGACTCAGTGTCTTACAAAAAATATTCAGATTAAAACCATATGAATAATTTGAACTGAGAAAGTAGCATCTGCAAATGCCTAAGTACAGTTTCGGTTAAGAACATGAACACTTCTTCACTATCTTTCACTCTTCTTCACGCTCTAATCTGACTTCAAATGATCTAAACCTTTTTCGCACATAGGAGTCACACACTTCGCTTCAAACCTATCTCAAATGAGATAAAAAATTGCATATATATATATATATCTGCAACAAGAAATTACATTGCTTTATGTCAACTTCAACACAATAATAGAATGAATGCAAACTGTCTACCCAAAACAATAAAGATTATTAATGCACATCAACCAAAGTTGACCACAACATAGTAGAGACCCAAAATAATATCCTCAAACACAAAACACCTTCAAAGATTCTTCCTCAAAGATCCACAACATGCTTCAAACACCTTGTTAACCATGAACATGAAAAACATGAACATGCAAGAGAAAATCTCAAATCATGAGAAAAATGATCACTGTGGATGTGAAACACAGATAGAACATGATTTAGTAACATCCATGAACACCACAAGACCATACACAACAAATCAGATTACCATAATCAAATTATCTTCTTCCATGAACACCATTTGCAGTAACAAAATAGGTGTTAGAACACATTAACTTATAACTTCCTCAAATCTTCATGCACACCTTTGAAACTTACAAAGTAGAAACTAGATAGGCTTGAGAACAAACCCTTTAATCCACAACATCTAGTTAACAACATACTGAACTTTCTACTATACCGATCTTCATTGCTTCACAGACAACCTGTAACATATTTATTACAATTTTCTCAATATCCTCGACATATACAATCTTAAAGACATTAATGCTAATAGTGTTGACATCAATGACAACCACACATCAACAATACAACCACAACTTCCAACATGAAAAATCCCTTAGGATCAAGGCTCCAAGCCAAAATATTCCTCTCCTTGAGTGAGTTGCATACTCTACTAGCAAGAATATTTTTGAGCTCAACACGATCCTCCTCCAATCCCCAGTAGGCCACTCACTAGGGTCCTTCCATATAGACACTTCCACATGTCCACAAAAATGAGTAGGTCTGTACAAGATCATGGGGGTCGAAAAAGTGGCGATGTGAAAAAAAAAAACGTTCTTATCTTGCCCAAAAATGCAAAAATATGATTTGAATTTTTCTAGGCTTAAGTAGAAAGTACATGGTGCTATAGCAAACACCAAAGGATAACAAATATCTGTTCGAAAACAAATATCTGTAATATTCAAATCATAAAAATGTATTGAAAGTTATTATTATATATTAATCTATATATTGTCTATACTATATTATTAATATTATATTATTACCTTCAAAATTTATAACAACTCTTAGGTAGAGTAAAAATCACATTTCAATTAAATATATCGATAAAAAATGGCATTGGGCGATGGTCGGCTAGGGTTTCGAAGAAACCATGGTGTTGGGAAGAAATTTGGTAGGCATAGTAACAAAGGAATACAATATTGAGCTTGGCTTCCGCCTGGTTGGGTTTGGGACGATCATAGTCTTGGTTTACCCAAGAGACACTTGGAAAAACAATGTCAAAGAAAGAATGGTGGGAATGGTTTCTCTCACTTGGGACTGTGAAAATCTACGATTGTTACCTTGCAAAATTTCAAGGAAATAGAGCCAAAGTTATGGAGATTGAAGGATCAGAATAAAGTGTGTAAGGTGAGTTTGAATCTGGGTGATCACACAATACTGGTTTACAATTTTTGGCCAAGTTGGACACTGAACTGATTTTTTCTAACTAAATCTTCACTTTCAGACACCTATAGCGACTAAACCGTGAGGAATTTGAAGATGATGCAAACTAGTGATTTGTGACATTTTGTTTGTAGATTCTAAATATATTTTTTTCAATTTTTTTGGAATCATATTGCACTTCTTTTTCCATCTCCTTCGAAAACTAGTTTTTTTTCTTCAGTAAACACCATTTTTAAGGCTCACCGTATAACACAACTTTTTTTCCATGAAGGATAAAATTATAATTTTTTCGAATTTATATTTGTAACTATGATACCTAGTGCTTCCAATTGGTTTCATAGTGTTTTATTGAATATTTTTTCCTTAATCAAGTTTCAAAGTCAAACTAATTACAATTCAGACATAGGTAGACCATATAACACAACTTTTTTTATATGTTTCAATTTTTTATTTTTTTTTGTTGGATCAAGAACTTCAATATATGGTGCACTCATATTTTTCAATTTTTATTTTTGATAATCTGCTATTTTTCCACATGTGCAGAACAAAGAACTTGATTTTCAGTGAAAAACCTACATTCACAAGAAATACAAAATAAATATAATAATAAAATTAAATTTATTTAAAATTATATTTTTTGGGAATCTTATAATAAGGAATACATACTTACAAAAAATAAATTATAAATGAATTCATTTGACCCCCCAAAAGTTAAATCAAAAGTGGTTTTTTATCAGCATTTTGATAGGTATAAAGGATACTTTGTTATAGGTATGGTTTAAAACTAGCAGGGTTCTATCCAAGGGGGTTTGATCTAAGGTGGTTTGATCTAAGGTGTTTTGATCAAACCCTCTTCAATTGAAATCATTAAAATGAAACTTTGTAAGGATTAAACCATTATATTTTCTAAATATATGTGATTTCAGCTAAAATCAGAATCTCCCAGAAATTGTAAACCAGCATTGTGGGATTACCCATCTCCCCCCTATGTCTTGTTCACTACATGTGGAAAATGAGGAATGGCGGGAAGCAATGGAATCGATGAAAGGAAAGGCATTTCTAATGAAATGGTTTGGTTAATGGCTTGCTTACTCTAGGGTATGAAAATGGTGTGATGAGCACTGGGGTAAGAACTATGCTATCAACACCTTGCTTAATGGTTTTTTTAATGGTTTTATGCCCTAGTTCTTCGGATAAGAAAAACATTTTAAATGATGGGAATTTTATTATGGGGGGGTTGGGTTTATTTATTAGAGATTGGATACCAAAATTTGATCCTTTAAAAGTGAAAAAGGAGGATATCTGGTCTCGTTTCGGCTTTTTAATATCGCTAGTGAATATAAACACCCTGAAACCTTGAAAATGATTGGAAAAAAGATTGGCAAGTTCATCTGTGTTGACACTATTGTTGAGAAAAATATTTGTATCTATTACAAGATCTGTGTTCAATGTAGGCCACAAACCCCTTTTCCCTGTTTGATTGAACTCATCTCTCCATAAATAATTTGGCCTCAAAAGATTGAAGTGGAAGAAGTGGTGGAGAACTGTAAGAAGTGTAAAATCTCAATTCATCTCACTGAAGATTGCATGGTTTCTGAAAAAGGGAAAGGGCTTGAATTAAATAGAACTGCTGAAAATCTCTCTCACCTGATTGAAGAAAGGAATAATCCCCTAAGTAGAGAGGAGAAAAATGTGGGGGATGATCGAGCAATTCTAAATTCTATTGATTCCATCTTTGAAGAGGAAAGATGTTTTGTGGATTCTCATGCTCTGAGGCGAGATTTGACCCCAGTGGAACCCTTGGGAAGTCCATGTTTGTTTTATCTAGGGCGCACCTCATTGTGTTCCCCAACTGAGAAGTAGGCGGAATGCAAAGGTGATTTGATTACTTGGGGACCCTCTCCATCTCGTCATGAATCACCTCCTAAAGGGTCAAGTGTAGGGTCAATTGAAGCTGCTTTAGAAAGGCTTTGAGTAGAACATCCAATTTCAAAGTCAAAAGGGCTGTAGACGCTAGAAAAGATCAGTCACCTAGATGAAAATGGTCAAGGTGCACCTATAGAGGAGGAGGTACATTTCAAGGATATCCGGATCTCTCCCATCAAAAATTTGGAAAAGTCTTTTGAGGAAGCTAGGGATGGTGATGATCAGTATGGGGATGCTGAGATTTTCTCTTATTCTGAAGATGGGGATCTTGGCCTCAATAACATGGGCTTAAATGTCCTGATGGGTATTAAGGAAAAGAGAAGTCTGGGCTCAACCTCAGGCCGAAGGAGTAAGGTTAAAATTGGGGAATAGAGAAAAAGGGGTACAAAATCAACTCGAGGACTATTGGAAATTGCGGGTTGTGCTGCTGGGCAGAGTAAATTGAAATTGGGAAAAGGCCATGACTTTTCTTAAGAGCAATGAGGGTCCTTTCGTGGAATGTCAAGGGCTGCAATGACCCTGAAAAGATTAGGTTGATCAAGAGGTGCCTTGATCAGTCTAGGCCTGATTTAATATTATTGCAGGAAACTAAACTTCAATGTGAGGATTTTGATTTTTTCAAAAGGCATTTTTATAGATGGGATTGTGCATTGGTGGATGCTTTAGGGGCCTCTAGGGTCTGGGGGTTGTCTGGGATGTCTCAAAGCTAAAGGTGTGTGTGTTGCAACATGGAAGATTCTGGCAATGGCTTAAGGTTTTTTCCAAACCACTAAATGCTTCCTTCTTTATTCTCAATGTGTATGGACCTAATAGTATTGTTGGCAAAAAAGAGTTGTGGTTGACTCTCTCAAAAAAATTAAGTGACAATGTGGAGGCTCATTTCCTCTTGGGGGGGAATTTAATGCTTTTTACCTATTTTTAGCTACAACTCAAAATAGGTAGAGCTGAATTGCAAATTCAAGTTAAAGGTACAATAGGTACACAAATTTCTTGCTAAGAATCCATTATGGTGCAAAAGATTGATTACAAGCGAGTTTTAGTTTTATTATGCAAGTAAATTTCAAAGAATATCATACATTTGCATAATAAATGTTGTTTTATTCATACTGTAAAACATGAAGTCCCACACAAGCCATGGGAATAACTGAACCACATTGATAGAACATAAGAACTAAGATATTCAACTGAAGATAAGAAGAAGAAAGCACATAATGAAATATCATATCCGTCATTGCCTGTTCAATGAGGTGTCGGTGTTTTCTCTTTAGCTCTATCATTAGCTCCCCTCCTATCTTCAGTCCTTCATTCCCTAGGTTCAGGTGTACCTACAAATTGTTGATGATTTTTTCTAGAGCTCGGGACATAACATTTCATCATATGTTATCAACAATTGAATACCATAAACCAATGAGCTATCAATCTAATTCAACCATATCAAGAATATACAAAGAGGAGTCAAGATCACATCATCGAGTAAAAGATGAAATCACCATAAAAAAGAACATTGAGTACCACTGTTTTTATCTAATTTGTTTGTTCAATGTGCATGAACAGGTACATATTCCATCATGATTCAACATTTTAGTTGTGGAGAAAATATGGCTCCCACAAGGGTTGAACCCAAAAACTATAAAGGTACAAGTTCCCATAAGATCAAGGGGTAATCACATTATCACAATCTTCAACATAGGGAGAAAGGAACTTTCCCTCTTCATCATTCTCAAAGAGTTTCGAGATAGTAAAGATAGTGAGAATGAAAGAACAATCAATGATGCCCTTTTAAAGGGATGGATGAAGAAGCAAATTCAAGGTAAAACTTTAGGGGACAGTCATCCAATACATATTTTGACATTTGTTTTCATGGATTTATCTATGAGTTGTAAGAAAGATAAAATAAATAATGAAATCTATAATTTCTTGCATTTTTCCTTCAATGTATAATGGAAAAGGCTCTCAAAATCCTAAATTATAGCATCATTCTTTAGTGAGATGACAGTCATGCACAAAAGACAACAGTCAAGTCAAATCCTTTAAGGGCAGCATAGAAATTAATAATACAGAGTATTAAGAGTGCACAAAAGATTAAAAAAGGCAACAAATTACAAGCAATCCTTTCATTGCCTTCATGTTGACAAAAGTATATGAAAATTCAGTTAAATACTTGAGGAGAACAAACAGTAAAGGCATAATTTAGTGAAGGATTAAAAGAGCATCAAAGTGGATAGTGTACAGTGGAAAAGCCTCAGAGAATACATAGGTTTGTTGCATTGGGAAACCATGAAGTTTGTGACATAGTTTTGAATACAAGGTAAATTTTGGTAATAAAAGGCATACACAACTATGCATACAAGCAATTTGGGACAGCCATAGCTCTAATGAAAAAGATCAAGAACTTTCAAGGCTAATGATAGAGACTTGTCTAATAAGATAATAACCTGCATGAGATATTGGCAGTCACTCATAACATGTCAAATTAGAATTGAATAAAGAAACCATATGCATCAAGGGACAATCAAATTTGACAGTCCTAACTGCATGAAAATGGATAACTACATAATATGAAGTAAGAGGAGGACTATTACTGTGATGTATATCTTGTTGAGGATAATAGATAAGAGAAGTTCCAAGTTTAGGAATGAGATTCCCTACTCCCATAGAGGTATCATCTGCAGTGAATGCCACTATCAAGAGGAACAAAAACCTTGATGACTTCAACCATTGTCCATAATTAGAGGCACAATCGAAAATAAAATTATAGAAAAGAAAGCCCTTATGAGATGTGAGATAGTGGATTTTCAAAGAGTGCAGAGTTTTCAATTATATCCATACAGTGCAATGGTATTGAATCATTTTGCAAACCAATTTTATTCATGGAGCAGCAATTTCTTTGCAGTTGACTAAGATTGATTTTGTTTCAACTATCTACCCTCCCATGTAATATCATTCAAAAGGTGATTATTGCATTGTTGGCCGCTATTATATGGTGGTATTACAAGAAAAAATTAAATACCCAAATAAATAAAATGCATGGCAATGGCTACAAAAATCAAGAAGTATCCATTCTTTGAAAGCGTCGCGTGAATTTAGGTTTTGAGAAGAGAAAAATGGAGGTGATATTTGATGAGTTATGTCCAAATTGAGTATATGGAAGACAAACCACTAATGCAAGGTCTTAGAGTGCCATCTGAGGGTGATTATATTAAATATTCACGAAGAAAAGCAAAGCATCAAAGAGTTCGATTGGAGATTTTTTTCTCTTCAACTTTCATTTGAAATCAAAATATAGGGGAAGTAAAAAGAGGTCACTGTGAAGAAAGAAGGTAGAAAATAACTTACCAGAGGCTGAAGATGCTTGAAAACTCTAGCATAGGCCACGAATGGAGAAACCCTAGTAATGGCAGCCTCAATGGTAGGAGAAATGTCAACAAAGAATGGGGAAAGGAGATAACATAAAAAATTTGAGTAAAGCTATGAAAACCCTAAAAAACTGCTTCGAGATAAAGAGTATAGAGTGAAATTCCAGATTTAAATAAAAGAACTTACCATTCCATAAAATAATCTGCAATTTTTTTGACAAAAGCAACAAGAAATGGTAGAAATTTGAGCTCAAACCCTCTTAGTAATGGTGGCGCAACAGAGCTTCGCTCTCAAAGCTTCTCAAGCAAGTAAAGTAACGAATGAAGAAATGATTAGGGTTCCTCAATACTTTTTACCTAGCTCGAATGATGGTGTTTTTTTTTTACCATTGTTTCAAATTGAATCATTGCTTGATTATATTATTACCATGGTATTGAATTTAAATGTCAATCAAACCTAATGATTTTTGAAAGAGCCAGTGTCTTTCATGATGGAGTTAGGAGATAAGAAAGAGTTATTTATTTTCTTCATAAATTATTTTGTAAGCCCCTTTATTTTATTGTAATATCTTATTTGACATTATTAAATCAATCTCATTGATTGGTTTTTAATAATTGTTAAAATATATTATTTTGGAAAGGGAAAGCTTAAGTGATGTAATTGGAGTAAGACTTGAGGACTAGATCCAATCTTGCAAAATGGAGCGAATGATAGATTTTTTGACTTTGTTGTAGTTCTACATTAGTTTTGAGGACTCTTTTAACCATGCATAACATCAGGAGGAGCTTGTGACATCCATTGATTAGTTTACTTCAATTACGAGCCTTTTTCTGAAGGTTTTTCTCTTTGTTTGTGGATAGAGGTTCTCACTTTCAGTGCCACCTCCATGCATTTTTGTTGACTTTTGGTCATCTCAGGAGCCATTTGGAGTTACACTTCAGTTACATACAGTGTGAGACAAAGTTTTTTTGCTGTTTGAGCTCAGTTTATAGCAATGATGGGCCCTTTTTCAAGCATTTTCCTCTTTTGCTCATGAGAGAGATTTCATGGAGGATATTTTGACTTTCAGTTTCACCATTTTAGGTGCATTATGCATGCCATCTTTGTATATATTGAAAAAAGTTATTATTTTTCCTTAGTTCTTGTTTTCTACCTTTGCTTACTACAAAGAAGACTATCTTGTAACTCAACATTTTACATTAATACAATTTCTAGCTTTATAGGTTATATTAGTTTGTCATTTTGCAGTCTTTCCTTCATAATATTCATTGAAATAGAGTTCACCTTCACAATTTTGGGTGTTTTGTATCGTTTAAATTATTTGATGCAAGTTTGATGTGTTTCATTTTCATAAACCTTCGAATTTCTATCTTGTTTACTCATGCATATATACGATTACAATTTGTCACAAGTCGTTAATTGTGCTCATAAGTTTATTCCTTCTTCTAGTTTGTGAAAAATCAGTTTTCCTTAATAGGAAAAGAACAAACATAGCCTTTTAGTGAATTATTTATGTGTTCAAAGTGCTCAAATTAGGCTATGTTAATAAATTTTATGAGAATATAAGCTTTGAAAAAGGTCTTCATTTTAGATTATTTCCAGTGCATCACCTCCTAGAAGTAGCATATAATCAAAGTTTCACCTAGTTTCATTATTTAAATATTTCTCCCTTTCCTCACATAGTTATTAGATTCTAGGAGATTTGAAGGGAGCTAGCCCATAACCTAGAGGTTGTCCATATTGTAGGGTACCCACAACCTAGGAAATTCCAATGTTTCATAGGACTGCAGAACTTTAAAAGGTTTTGCATGTCAGGTGCAATCCTTGCGATAACAATGCTCTCCTTCACCCTTTGGAAAAATGAGATGGTCAGGGCTGGTTGGGTCAATCACAAAAGGATTCTAGTGTGTTTGTTTTAGAAAATGGTTTGATAGAGTTATCCTTCAAGAATGGTTCATTCACTTGGACCAATAGGTGGAAAGGTGTGGCGAGTATTTTTGAGAATTTGGATCATTTCTTTCTAGTGGGGGATTGGACTTCAACTCTATGGACTTGTGAGGTGGAAATCCTCCCTCTCTCTGGGTCAGATCACTACTTGATCAACATCAACATATTGATTGATTCGGCTCCCTTGAGGTGTCCTTTCAAAATGGAGAAAATGTGGCTCAGAGTGGAGGGATTCAAAGACTTGGCTGCTAACTGGTGGTTGTCGGCCCCTTCAAAGAATGGGAACAAAGCTTTCATCTTTTTCAAGAAATTACAGTTTCTGAAAGAGTGCTTGAAGAAATGGAACAGGGAGACTTTCAATAATATCTTTGAGGATAAATTTAAGCTGGAGGAAGCTTTAGGTTGCCTTCATTCCAAAACCATTGTCGGAGGCATGACAAAGCATGATTTTGTTGAGGAGAAGGCCTTAAATCAGGAATACACAAAAATTATGGCTAGGGAGGAGACTTATTGGCGACAAAAGTCCAGAGAGACTTGGCTTAAGGAGGGGGACCTTAATACAAAATTCTTTCACAATTCGGTCAAAGTGAGGAGATTAAGGAATAATTTTTTCTCCATCATGGATCAGTTAGGCAATGAGTTGTGTGATCCTAAAGAAATCAACAAGGAGGTGGTTAGTTTTTTCAGCGGGCATGATTATGTGCCTACTCAGATTTTGGAGGGCGATCGGGAGATCTGGAATATTATTCCTAAGTGTGTCTCTAAGGCCTAAAACCATATGTTAATGGAGCCGGTTAAGCAGAAGAGGTAAAACATGAAATTTTCTCATTAGGTGGGGACAAGGCCCCTAGGCCCGATGGATTTCCAACTGTCTTTTTCCAACAATTGTGGGATATTTTTGTTGCTGGTTTAATTGAAGTGGTGGAGGAATCAAGGAGTTGTGGTTTCATTTTGAAAGACTTTAATAATACCTTTATTTCTCTTGTTCCAAAAGGGGATGAAGTGAGAACTTTCAATGATTTTCATCCAATCTCTTTGTGTAACAGTGTATAAAGTAATATCAAAGGTCATTGCAAATAGATTGAAGAATGTGTTGAAGTCGATTGTTTTAGGAGAGCAGAGTGGTTTCTGCCCACATAGATCTATTGTCAAAGGCATCATAATAGCTCATGAAGCAATTCACACCATTAGATTGTCACAGACATAGAGAATGATGGTTAAACTTGATATTAGAAGAGCTTATGATGAAGTGAACCATGTTTTTCTTCTACAACTTGTAAGGAAGTTTGGGTTTGAGGATAAATGGGTGGATTGGGTTGGGAGTTGTATCAACACTCCACGGTTCTCGATCCTGGTTAATGGGCCCCCTCAAGGTTTTTTTGAAGCTCCAAAAGGGATTAGACAAGGGGATCCTCTTTCCATTTTCCTTTTTATAATCATGACTAAAGCTCTCGAAAGGATGGTCTCAAAAAAATGGGATGAGAAGCGTTGGAAAGGAATTAAGGTAGCCTATGGAGTGGACCCTGTGTATCATCTCCAATTTTTTGATGATACCTTTTTAATGGGTGAAGCTTTGCTTAGTGAAGCTCGTATTATGAAAGATACTATTGACATGTACAATAAATTGTCTGGTCAATGTGTTAATTGGAGAAAGTCTGAATTTTTTTCTTTAATACTGCTAGCAGGAAACATAGAGAAATTTGTAGGATTTTGTATATGAGACCAAGTACCTTACCTAGAAAATATTTGGGCATTCCTCTATTTGGGGGAGCATGTAAAGAAGATCTTTCGAAGGAACTTGTGGATTGTTGCTTGAAATAGATGGATGGTTGGAAAAGTAAATGGCTCACTCTAGCGGGTAGGATTTTGATGTTGAAGTCGGTTATATCTTCCATTCCTAAATTTTCAATGATGTGCTTAAATATTCTCCAAAATGTGTTAAAATTGATTGGGAAAAAGATGCGGAAGTTCTTTTGGAATGGGGCTAGTGAGAAGGAAAAAAATTCCATTATTGGCATGGGAAAAGATATGTAGGCTCAAAGTTGATGGGGGGCAAGTTTACCTGATTGGCAACTAATGAATGAAGCGATGGGTACGAAGTTAGTTTGGAGTATATACTACAATCCGAATCAACTCTGGGTCAGGATCTTGAAATCAAAATATTTGGATTCGGTAGAATATCAGAGAATCTTTATAATGTGTGATCCACCCAAGGGCTCAGTGATTTGGAACTTTATTGTTTCCTATAGGCAAGTCATCTTTGAACATATCACTTGGTAGATTGGTGACGACTCAGTAGAAATTTCTGGGATGACTCATGGGATGGGCATTCAACATTGAGGGAGAATGGAGACCTATTAGAGCTTAAATTATTGATGACTCAGTGTTGAGGGAGAAAGGTTAGAGATTATGTGGAATGTAGAAGGGGGAGTTGTGTTGAAGAATGGGTTTGGAAGGCTTTGGATCAGGTAGGGATCTCAATGGACTAGAAGAGGAAATTGGAGGAAATTTTTAGAAGTAGAAGCATTTTAATCAATGATAAGGAGGATAAAGTAGTCTGATGCAGAGCTGTTGATGGTTGCTACTAGGTTAAACTGGGTTATCAACTATTGGATCTTAGAGGATTAGAGGATATATGGCCTACTCATTTGTGTTGGGGCAAGGAATGCTTACCAAAGGCTAGTGCCTTTGCATGGTTGGCTGTTCAGGGAAGAATTTTCACTGCGAAAAGAAGGAAAAGGTTGGGCTTCACTGGGCCTTCCAGGTGTGTAATGTGTGAAAGGGAGGAGGAGTCGACAGATAGTATTTTGGTCCGTTGTGAGGTGGATTTGAAGTGTTGGAATATGGTAATGCAAAAAATGGGCTGACAAGGACCTTTACCAGGGTCTCTTAAACTACTATTCTTGGGGTGGTTGAAAGGTAAAGGTAAATCTACTCTTTCTTGTATCTGGAAAATTTTCCCTTTGATTGTGGTGTGGGAAATTTGGAAGGAGAGGAACATGCGTATCTTTTAGGATAAGTTTGAGCCTTTAGAGAGAATATTTGGAAGGATTAACCAAACAATTGAGGAGGTTGTGGGATCAGTTGTTTCTAGTTTATTTAATCCTCAAGTGCCATTTACTGTTGATGATAAATCCTTTCAACAAAAATGGTTAGGAATCAAAATTAGGCCTGTTAATGGGAAAAGCTAGGTGAACTCAACCAAAATTAGTAAATAGGTGAATTGGGAAAGTCCTTTGGAAGGGTGGATAAAGATAAAATTTTATGGTGCCTCTAAGGATAACTCAGGACCTTCTGATATTGGGTATGTTGCTCAGGACTGGAAAGGAAATATTCTATATTTTGGGGCTAAGAGGATTGAGGAAGGTACTAACAATGTGGTTGAGGCGTTGGTGACTATCCATGCGGTTAAAATTGGTAAAATATTGGGTGTATATGATTTCATTTGGAGGGAGACTCTCTTATTATTGTGAAGGCCATCATTAATGGTGATATGCAAGCTTGGCACTTGGAAAAATTTATTATAGCACTCTAAAGTGATTACACCACCTTTGAGGAGTTCAAAGTGAGCCATGTTTGGAGGGCTGGTAATGAAGTAGTTTATGCCCTTTCAAAATGGGCACTGATGTTTAATGAGGTAGGGGAGTTATGCGGGGAGGATTTGAGAAATTTCCCATTTATTGATTGATGCTTCTTAAACTATCGACATTCCTTTGCAAGGCTTGTTTGGTAGTATAGATGTGATGGGTCTTTGTGGTGCTTTTTTCTAGAGGGCAGAGATGGTGGTTTTTCTTGTTGGTGATGGGTATTGAGAGTGAGAAGGGATTGTTGGAAGCAACCTTCATTGTGCTTTTCACTTGTCTTGAGGCAGTTTTATTGGCTTGGTGTGTGCCTAGTGTCTGAAATGAATTTTTAATAGTAGTGAGAAGGGTTTGATTAGTGTATTGCTGAAGGTGTTAGGGGATGAATTTGTGGAGGTGATGTGGCGGATGGTGTGGATAGTTCCCTATGGTTGTAGTGGATGGTGGTGTTTTTGTAACGGGCCTTGGGTTGATAGTTTCAGATGATGACAAAGAGGAAGGTTTTGCTGGTGATGGTGATGCAAAATAGATTGTTGCAAAGAATAACAGTTTGAAACATAAAAGGGATGTTGTCCTTTTAGAAAATAAAGTAAAGATTAAAAATGCCATATCTGCTGGTGAGGATGATGCTAGAAAAGAAACAGAGAATGTTTCAAAGCCCATGCTTAAATTGAAGAGAATTTGCAAGTTACTGCTTCAGGTGGCTTTAGGCCAATCAATGAAGTTCAAAAACTTGAAGAATTATGACAATGCAGTTCTGTTTCTAGAGACATATTTATAATGGTCACCTTTGTTTCGAATGCATCGTTCCTTGGTTGGTGGTGGATCTTTTTGGTTTGTCGAGCTGTGTTGATCCCTATAGGTGAATGTAGATTGGCTAGGTGGCGGGGCTAGTAGTTTTTTAAGTGGCTCACAGTGGCGGTGGGGTGGGGGTTTAAAATGAATTTTCTTTGAGACTTTCTATGTAATCTTTTACTTTTATCAATAAAATATATATTATTACCAATCAAAAAAGATAATTATATAATATATATTATATATATTATATTATAAATGATATTTTTTATAATATAAAAACCCTCATACCATATAAGTTGGTCTGGATCGGACCCAACCAAATAAAAAAGAACAACTTAAGCTAAACGAATAACTTACCTATTTCCTATGCATTAAATAAATAAAAAGGAAAACCTGAGTCATTTTCACTATATAATATAATATAATATAATATATATATATTATATAATATAATATATATATTATATAATATAATATATATTATAATGTATATATTATATAATAATATAATATAATATTATATATATTATATTATAATCTTATATTACATATATTATAATATAATACAATATTATATTATAAATGATTTTTGTTATAATATAAAAACCCTCATACCATATAAGTCGGTCTGAACCAGACCCAACCAAATTAAAGAAAAACAACTTAAACTAAATATATATCCATTTCCTATGCATTAAATTAAAAAAAGGAAAATTCGAGAGTCATTTTTACTATATAATATACTATAATATATATAATATTATATGATAATATAATATAATATATTATTATACAATATTATAATAGATATTAGAATTTAATATCATATTATGGGGTGGTGGACCTAGCTCGATTGGCTAAAGCATCCTGTTGTAGGAAATAGGTCACGGGGTCTAGTCTTCCCACTATCCCCATGGTACTAGAGGGCGTATCACACCATTGCCATCAATCACGTGAAATTGTTTTACCAGGCACACTATCGTTTATAGGGGGATGGATACCCGATCGATTCCTGCAGTCTAAAAAATATATAATATCATATTATATTATAAATGATTTTTGTTATAATATAAAAATCCTCATACCTTATAAGTCAGCCTGGGCCGAAACCAACCAAATTAAAAAAAAAAAACTACTTAAACTAAACATATATTTGTTTCTTGTGCATTAAATAAAAAAATAGGAAAACCCGAGAGTCATTTTCATTGTGCTTTTTCCCTGTTGCATGTGTTGGAGCAACACAACGACTCAGATATCTATTTGCCCTTGGTTTTTTTGCTCAAATCACCCACAAGTCACAGGTATGTATGAATTTTAATGGTTTTTTCAATTTTATTTTAGTTTTACATTATTTTTTAAGAATTTTAGTCAAAAATAGGTTTTTGAATAGGTTTTTTTTGCATTAAAATGATTGTTAATTTTTAAAATTTTCATCATCAAACAAACTTAAAAATGGTTGAGAATCCTAGCCCTGGTCAAGACGAAAACCTTGCAAATCTTCCTCTGCCACCGATCTCTCCATTACAAAACGTGTCCACAATCCATGAATCTATCCATACGAATTTAAATCAATTGAGAAACATATGTCAAATTTACGAGACACTCCCTCAGCTCTGTGATATGAAAAACACTTTAGAAACAACCATTTAAAATGTTGAAACTCTCAAAAACTAGTATAATAGGTTTGTAGAGTGGTGAGAGTCCCAAAGGAAATATTATGCCAATGGTTTATCATATGATGAAGTGAAGGAACTTGATATTAGCAAAGCCCAATTAGCCTAGCTATTCATTAATCCGAAAACATGACAACCCTTAGATGTGTGGAGGCCTAAATTTTCAATTAAATGGTGCACACATAGAGGTATATTAGATAATTTTTGGAAATGTTGGTGGATGGTTTTTGATAAACCACCCAACAAAAATCTCGATGTCCCACAGTATTTTCTACAAAAACTATATATTGAGTTTGTCCTAGGGAGGCATGTCAATTACTTTGATATGTGAGATTTCCAAGGTGTGGGTAGAGGAATTCCCCCGGATAGACCCAAGGCACATTGAGTAACCCCACTTCTTCCTATTCCACCTATTGCTTCCCCAACTCTAGCAGCTTACCCCAAGATTATTGTAGATGCAAGGAGTTAGAGCATTTTGGCCATACATGCATTGAGTGACCATTTGATGACGCAAATCTCACATGTTGCACAACTGCATGATGGTGCATCCCATCATGATGGTGATGCACCCGCTACATCCCATCATGATGGCGATGCACCTGCTGCATCAGTTGCTATTGGTACACCCTTCTCTTTAGCACATATTTGTGTGCCCCATTATTGCATTATGTGCCACAATATATGTTTAGGTCCTCTTCGATAGTCTAGTGAGGCTCTAATGGACACATCCGACTATGAGGTCCATGATATGTCAGATGTAGGAGATGAGAGAGCATGAAGTGGAGAATTTATAGGAGAGAGATCGGGTGGAAGAGATGATGTGGAAGAACTAGTAAGACTTAAAGTAATTTCATAGTGTGTTTTATCTTTTCTCTCATATTTTATAAGAGATATTAGTACTAATATATGTTTATGTGCCATAATATTTAACAATTTCTGATAGAGGAAAAAATTTCATAAGTTCAGGAGGCTACTCAATCAACCATTTTAAAATCAGTATACAGTATCATTTAAATTTTTATTTAGATTTTAATTTTTAAAATCTATTATGTTTAAATGCATGTACATAGATTGATTTTTTTGGGGAAAACTACTACTAGAGAGGGTAGCACTCTTTTATTAAACTTTAGGAAAAGAAAGAAACTTGTTTAGACATTTACCTTATTTCATACTCTACCCCTAGACCATTCATTATGGTTTGCAGAAAGAAACCATACCAGAAACCAACCTCCTTAAAATTTCATCAACGATTTTGCCCCTTGTCCCCTGATTTGGTAGTTTGGTGAGGATGTGTATGGTTACAACTCTAAGTACTATCTCAAGACTACTCACCAACACTTAACCCTTGCACACATGTCTAGATAGGGATTTCCTATCAGTATGCATCAAAATTTTCACCAGATACAAAATAGGAACCACACAAACAACTAATGGTCTAGAATTTGACGTTTCTCAACATGCCAATCAACGATCAACCCTGCTACCATCATGATCCACCAGAGCATGTGCATCTATTATTTTACCCAGGCCTTCCCAACTATCATAGCAATTTCAAGCACACCTATTATCCCCTTGATCAATACCATGTTTTGACAGGAGATCCGATGCCTGGTTGGCCTCCCTGAAGATATGTGCTAACTTAAAATTTAAGTTTTCTAGTAGCTTATTAATTTTATCGACCCACATATAGAGCTTCCAACTCGATGCCATTTTTGAGCTCACCGCCTTTATTACAACCTTTGAATCACCTTCGATGCCAAAATTTTCCAACCTTTATTTACATGTATACCAACACACCATCATGCAACGCTACACATTTTGCTTCATTATTTGTCACCACTGGCAGTTTTAGTGATTCGAACCACACTAATTTTCCTATGTCATCATGAACCATAAATCCTGCTCTTGAGGAGCCTGCATTACCATTTGAGTCCCCATCAAAGTTCAATTTGAGTCTTCCTTTCAGGAGAAACACCCACTTTGGGAATCTGCGAGAATAGTTTCTCTTTAATAGATACCCCTTGGGTGGATTCACCATTTTCCAATTTTTGATCATCTATTACGTTTAAATACATGTACATAGATTGATAGTCTAATGTATTCTTATCTTTTTATGCAGGAACCTAGTACTTTTACAAGCATGTTGACTGAGCCTGACATTTTGGAAAACGCATCACAACAAGCATATGTTTTTTTAATATTCTTGACATTATGATTATATGTGCATGTGCACCTAAATTGTGTTACATTAGATTGTCATTTTTATAGAAAATTATCTTAGCTAGTTCATCCATCATGAGCCCGTCTACAACAAGTGTACACACATCACAACATGTATGTGTTTATTTTATATTGCAGATATATATGTTTAGATAGAAGTACATATATGCTTAGTAAATATGATTATTTATCATCAATTTTATTTTACCTGGTATAGTCCTTTGCTCGATTCAACAATGTGATGAATCTAGTATCATTTCGTTATATGAGGACTCCTGAAAATTCTAAGGGACAATGATATGCAGAACATCTTGTAGAAAAAAGACCAAGACTTGAAGTAAACAAGAATTGAATTTTTGATATAATATAGTTCAATATAGTGATTTTGATGTTAAACTGATGATTTCTAAATTATATTATATAAGTTTCTATTTACTTGGATATCTTGTCAACCATTCACATAATTAATCTAATTTGTGGTTTGAATTGTTATTGTGCAGGAAACTTCAAAGCCACTAAGTTCTTCGAGGAGGATCAATTTTGATGATCTAGCATAGATTAGGAATTGATAGAGATTGATACATTTAGGGATTGATAGATCTTGAGATGGAATATATGCCACATTTTGTAAAAGTTGTTTTGAGTAGGCATATATGCCAAATTTTTATATGCGCAAACACAATTATTCTACATTTTGATATATACAAATTGACATTCGATCTAATTTGTTCCTCATGTGCATGTCTTTATACTTTGAAACTTCAAATTGGAATGTATAATTATTTTAGAATGGTTTAAAGTTATGATCAATAACATGTTATAGATTAAATGGAAAATGGGGAATAGAATCAAAATTGAATTTTGGGAAGATGCTTGGCTCTTAGATTTCCCTCTGGCTTGTTCCAAATTTAGGGGGGTGATGAGTACTACTCAAAGATTCTTTGGGATCTATATCAGTGATTATGTGTCTGGACCTGTTGGTGCCAGGATTTGGAGAGAGCTCTCACTGTGCTGCCCCCACTCGCCAGTTCTTGGTGGTTTCACCAATTCCATCTAGGTGTTGCTCTCCTGTTTTATATTTCCTGCCTTTGACAGAGAGGATGAATTCCTTTGGGCCTTTGATAAACAGGGGGACCTCTTTGTTAGATCCGCTTACAGACTTCTGACGATAGATTGTACTGTGGAGAAACACTGGAGGATGGTTTGGAACAGGCACATGATCCCTAAAATAATTTTTTTCTGATGGACGACCTGCCACAATAGGATTCTGACCCAGGATAATTTGAGAACCTAGGGATTTTGTTTTCCCAATAGATGTTTTCTCTGCAAAGTGGGGGAAGAAACTGTTAACCACCTCTTACTCCACTGCCCGTTTGATGCTAAAGTGTGGGGGATGGCCTTTGAGAAGCTTGAGATTCAGTGGGTCATGAGCAAGGACCTTGTTTCTTTTATTTTAGGCTGGTATGGGCCTTTTTTGCATCCTCTGGTTAGTGAAATTTGGAGACAGACCCCCCCTATCATTGGATGGTGTTTATGGAAGGAGCGAAATAATCGGGTCTTCAGAAATGTTGAGCGGAGCCCCAAGGAGGTGTTTGGGATTGGTGTTCGGCTCATAGAGGAGAATATCTTCCTCTTTGATGGAAAACTTTCGGAGATTGGGCCGAGGGACTTTGAAATAAAAATGGCCAAGGAATGGCACCAGGAGTTAAATGCTAATGCTTATGACAATGGGAAACTTTTAGCTAGGAGGAACACTAAATTGGAGCCCCCAGATTTAGGATGGTTTAAAATGAATTTCGATGGAGCCGCTAAAGGTAATCCTAGAAGGGCAAGCATAGGTGGAATTATAAGAGATCCATTTGGAAAAATGGTGGCAGGGTTTGTTGGTGGCATCGGGGTTTAGTCGGCTCTTGTTGTTGAGGCTCATGTGCTGTTCATGGGACTCAAAATTGTTGTTTCGCTAGGGATTGTTAATCTCCATATTGAGGGAGATTCAAAGGTGGTGATGGATGCTGTGAAAAAGGAAAAATTCATTGGTTGGAACACCAAAGATATTTTGATTGATGTCAGCTTCCTTATGTCCAAATTAAGGAATAAAAAAGTGTCTCATATTTATAAGGAAGGTAATTGTGTGGTGGATGCATTGGAAAATTTAGGCTCGGGCTGGGTCTCGGCTAGATGTTGGAAGAGAATAGAAAGACTGTCATCAAACATTCAAAGTTTGATAGGGCGGGAAAGGTCTTCCATGTTTAATAATGATTTGTAACCTTTGGATGACGAGGACTGTCTAGGGGATCCACTAGTATATTTGGGTGTGTTGCTAGATAATTTGCAAAGTTGGCATGGAGGACAGGTGGAGTACTATGGGTAAAGCTGAGAGGGTGTGGAGTAGGGATCTGAGCATCCAAGTTTTGATTCTTTGGGATAGGAGATTGGGTATTGCTTATCAAATAATGATGAGATGGCAGGGAGGAAACTTAACTGATGTGATCAAGATTGGATTTGGTGACGTAATGCTGGTGTTTTCGAAGGCTGTGATTTCTTCTCGGGTGCATGAAGGTACTGTGAGTATCACATTTTGGGGAATGGGGTTATTTGATTCATTTCCTAATTACCTTTGGAGGAGCGTGTGTGTTAAAAATGATGGGATTGCTCATGACAAGTTTTGGTTGTGTTCTAGTGGCTTCGTGCCGGCTAACTTAGCTGGTGGTTATTTCGGCTTTCTTTGGTGGGTTTCTAATTTTGGCTTGATGGTTTATCGACATGGGATGTTGTGCCTTTCCTACCTTTCCGCTAACGTTTGCCTCCTCCACCATTTTCAAAAAATCATTAAATTTTATGTCATTTCACATTGCTATATTTTTCCTGTTCGCGCGTGTTATTGATTTGTGTGGATTACTAGTCGTAATCCCTGCATTAAACATTCTTTGGTGTTACTTGTTTGCAACATTTGGCTCTGGTGTTTGTTGCTACGTTGTGAAGTTCCTGTGCAGGCTGATAGAATGGGGCAAGATCGTGTGCAGAATGAGCCGGATTGTTGTGATGAATTCCGGAACAACCCTCTTGTGTGGCACATTTGCGTGGAGGTCGGAATTGCCCCGCTTATGGAACGACTAGTTGGCCATGATCCAATTCTTTTGATGAATTTTCTAGTTCTTGGAAGGAGAGGAGGGTTTCTGTTGGAGGGATTTCATTTGAAGTTAGTGAGGAAGTCATTGCGTAGGCCATGGGCTTGAGATGCGAAGGGAAGAAATACCCTAAACACACCAAAAAGCCAAACCACGAAAGTCTTAAGGCGTTCTTCAGAGGCGAGGAGACTCTGGCCAAGAATTCAGCAGGATTCGAAAGAGCTGAGCTCCCTAAGCCGTGGGACATGGTCTGCTTGGCTCTAATGAAATACGTGACGCTAGAAGGTAGGTATAAAACTTGTTTTTTCTATCATTTCCCGTTGCTTAACCATCTCAGACATAAAATGCTGCTTAGCTTTCCTTTTTTCCTTCTTATGGACCTAGAAAGCTCGATAGAGAAATGTTAGGTGGCGGCTAGCTGTTATCCCGATGATCCCCTGCCCCTCCTGCTCCACCAGGGGCTTATACTCTACCTGTACCACTTCCATCTTGCTCTTTGTCTACCTAAAACCATCACTGTCTATGTTGAGAATATTGAACCCATCTCCTCGATCCATATCTCCTCGGCTGAGTCCAAGAGCCCTCCTCAGGCCGTCGTGGTGGGGAGTGTCAAAACCAATTTGGCCACCAAAAAGCTTAAGGGTGGATCAGGCATGGCTCATGCCAATGCGGCGGAAGGGCTCTGTGAGCTAAAGGCTACCTAGGTGGACACAACGGAAAAGGTCACTAACCTGAAGAAAGGCAAGGAGAAATGTGGGCCGGCCATGATTGTTAGGGCAAGGTTGTTGTGGAGAAAGACTTGGGAGAGGAAACGGTGGTGGGGATCATGGAGCTGACTGGTGGGGAAAGTGTTAGGAGGAGATCGAGGAGGTTGGCCAAGAACAGAAAAAAGAGATTAATAATTGAAGACTCAGAGGTGGAGTAGTCTAATAGCAAGGGCTATAAGGAAGATGATTCTGAAGATGAGAGTGATGAGATGGGTGAGAGGCCTTTGCCTACTTCGATGGATAGTAAGTTTTTTGGCCATGTTTCTGACTCACACACTCCATTGGTGAATGAGCCTAGTTCATTTTTGAAAACTAGGGATGCTGGGGAAGATGCTGAAGTGCTGGCAAAGAGACTGAAGACCTTGGATAAAAGATTCAGGGGCTTGACCCGATTCATGATGAAATTGAGCCACTTTGTTACTAGTGCGCTATCTAATGTCATAAAAGAGGAATTAGCAGGGAATAATAGCCAGGAGAATAAGGAGTGGGTTGGTGATGAGGCGGTTGACCTCCTGTTCAAGAACTGGGATGAGCCTAGTTAGCTGCTCTTGTTGCTGGTCTGTCGGCTATTTTTTGGCTATTGGTGTGCTGTCGTTGGGTTGTCTCTGGCTTTTTTCTCTTTTTCTGTTATGTTCTCTGGTTATATTTAGTCCTTTTTTGGCCCTAGTGGCCCATTGTGAGGGGTACAACGCCCCGTAAATGCTGTTTAACTTTTCAAAAACATGTTATAGATTAATGAAATTGCATTTTAATAGAACTTATGAATTACAGTTGTTAATCCATCTATGTTAGAGTTCATTCATATTAAGGTTCACATACATTATATTCCATGAGACTACATTTCTTTGAAGTGTTTTTTCAAACAATTCACTGCCTTTTCTATTGTACCACATTTTTCATACATGTGTACCAAAGCATTTTATCAAACAATTTACTGCCTTTTTGCTATGGCTAAAAGCTTAAAATAGGTGATTTCGAATAAGCTAGTAGACATTAACAACATAATAGGAATGAATTGAGCTAAGACTACCAATGTGACTGCAGTCAAAGTTTCATGAAAAATTAATGAAAATTGGTATGAGAAGCACTGTATAATATTTGTTGAGAAGAATTTTTTGAAAAAATGCCTCAAAAAATCATGGTCTCATAGACAAGAAAATACAGATGAAAAGAGTAGCTTATGACAGTATTATGGCATTGATTCTTTTGATTGATTTAAAAAATCAAACAAATCCCATACAACTTAATGAAATATATGTCATTATAGTGTTCATTCAAAAGTAATATAATCATCTTGATAAAAATCAATGTCACTCAGTGGTTCTAAACACTCTATACAAATCATATGAGTGCAACCATAAAAAAAAACCATTACAACTCAATTCAACATTCATTTCATTAAAAAAATCAAGCTTAATAACATGTCACTAGATCCTTCATGTAAAAGGTATAAAATCATCATGAATAAGAATCACTATCTTTCAACCATGGTACACAAAAAAGAGCATTATGTACACCATAGGGGTTTGATGCAACCTTCAAACAAAGTCCGTGTACAACTCAAAAAGATACATGTTCATTAGATTGTTCATGTGAAATCTATACAATAATCATGATCAACAAATAAGACATCACTCAACCATGATGTATGAACAAACACTATATATGCACACCATACGTGTGTGATACAACCATTAAACAAACCAAATACAACTCCATGACATGAATGCTATTTGACCTTCCACATGAGATTTGTATTATCGTAATGCACAACAATTAATGTTGTTAACCATACTACATGAATAATAAAACTAGGAATACCATATGGGTTTGATGCACACTATTCATAATGCACACTTCACACAAAAGCAATAAAACTCATATGAAATTGTCATATATGTTAATCAACCTTGACCCACACCAAGCTTTCTATATGATTTTGATGCAATCTTCAAATAAGAATATATAAATATAATATAAATTTAATGCAACCTTTCAAAAAAACCCAACATATAACAAAATATATGTCAATCAACATCTCAAGTCTCTCTCTCTCTCTCTCTCTCTCTCTCTCTCTCTCTCTCTCTCTCTCTCTCTCTCTCTCTCTCTCTCTCTCTCTCTCTCTCTCTCAGTGTTAGGGATTGGAGGCAATAACTTATCAATTAAATGTAGAAAAATATGAAAACACAACAGATTTATAAAACCCCAAAAAAAGAGAACAACAAGAAGACAACACAAAGATTTAATAGGGTTCACCCAAATCTGGGCTACGTCCACCAACAAAGGGTCTAATATATATTAAAATACCAACAAAAACCCTTACAAAGAAATGCAGCAACATCTGCAACCTGTAGCAATATTTTTCAACTTTTGTTTTAACAAAACCTTTGCTACGGGTACCTGTCACACTTCTTGCATTTTTCCAGCCATTGCTTTATGATTTTCTACTAATTTTTTTCATGAAATTTTTCCCTAAAAACTCTAATTTGAGTATTGGAATATGTTCCCACATATGTCCCATTAATTATAAATGAAGTGTGGCCATTGGTTTTGTCTCATACACCCAATAAAATGTTTTTTTTTGGGCGGTTATAATAACTATTTGCAGTTGTCTTTTAAAAATAAATATTGTAATTAATCATTTCCAACATTTAATAATTGTTTTTAACTATTATTTTAAATACAAGTGCAACAAAATATTTATTACGTGCAAAAAATTAGTTAATAAGATAATGCTGAAGATTTTATCCATCTTATTGGTCTCCATAACACAACAATCTCCCACTTGGAGACAGATCAGACTCCACTCCATACCTTCTCCCACTTGGAGATTGATCATAACACCACTGCTTGTGTAACTCCCACTAGAAATAAGCACCTTGGACCCTAGTGTTCTATTTTAGTTAAATTCAACCTTGAAGGCCAACTGAAGCTGAAGGGGAGCTCAAATTCTCCATTGTCACCGCCTTCGTAAATATATTTGTTGGATTCTCATATGTATGAATCTTTTCCAGCCTTACCTATCCATCCTCCAACACTGACTGAATAAAATGATATCTCAACTATATGTGTTTTGTTTTCGAGTGCAAGGTAGAATTCTTTGCAAGATGTCTAAGACTCTCACTGTCTGTAAACAAGTAAATTTAACCTTGTTGTTTGCCCAACTCTTCCATGGAAAATTGCAGCCATATCATCTCCTTTTCCACCTCTATGAAAATTAAATAATTTTCCTCTGTGGTGGATAAAACAGCCACCCTTTGCAACCAAGAAATCCAACTCACTGTTGTCCCACCAACTATAAATACATAACCTGTGGTACTCCACCTGGTATCAATATCCCCTGTCAAATCTGAATCAACATAGCCTTTTAAATCAGTATTAGAGCCCTTGAAACATAAAAATTTGTTGGATGTACCTCTCAAATACTTGAGAATCCATTTTACCACATTCCAATGCTCAACTCCAGGATGACTCATATACCTGCTAACAAATCCTACGACATGTACAATATCCAATCTCGTGCATACCATGGCATACATTAAACTACCTACAGCTGGAGCATATGGTACCTTGGATATTTGTTCTTCCTCCTCTTGTTTCTTTGGACACATATCCTTAGTCAATTTGATATGACTAGGAAAAGGTGTGTAGACAACTTTGGCATTCTCCATATGAAATCTCTGCAACACCTTTTCAACATAATTAACTTGAGATAAAAACAATTTTCTATTTTTCTTATTTCTAATAATCTTCATACCAAGGATTTGTTTTGTTGCCCCCAAATCCTTCATAGCAAATGAATTTGCTAACTGTTGTTTTAACTCCCTTAAATGATCCATGTTAGACCCTACTACAAGCATATCATCAACATATAAACATAAAATAATGTAGCTAATAACATCTAACCTCTTAAAGTAAACACAATGATCTGAATTACACTGGCTATAGCCATGCTCAACCATAAAAGTATCAAATTTAATATACCATTGTTGAGGTGCTTACTTCAAGCCATATAAACTTTTCTTCAATCTGCACACTATTTTCTCCTTACCTTTGACCTTAAATCCTTGTGGTTGTTCCATATATATTTCCCCTTCCAAATCACCATGGAGAAAGGCAGTTTTAACATCAAGATGTTCTAAATGTAAGTATTCAACAACCACAATACTTAAAATAGTATGAATAGAAGTCATTTTAACAACCAGAGAAAATATTTCACCAAAATCAATGCCTTTTTTCTATGTAAATCCCTTTAAAACTAACCCGGCTTTAAATCTTTTCTTACCTCCATATTCCTCTTTCAACCTATAAATCCATTTGTTTGGTAAAGCCTTTTTACCTATAGGCAACTTACATAATTCTGAAGACTGATTTTTCAGCAAGGAGTCCATTTCTTCTTCCATTCCATGCTCCCATTGAACCTTGGCATCCACCTACATAGCTTCATCATAACATTTTGGTTCACCAACATCAGTCAATAAAATAGAATACAAAGAGGGAGAAAATCTTTCTGGAGGTCTACTTATCCTTGAAGATTGTCTAACATTCACTGGAGTTTGTGGTATTTTTTGGTGCTATTGTTGCGGAGCATGAAGAAACACTGTAAAATCACTATTCAGAGTATCATCCAACACTACATAATCATTTTATTTCTTCTCATGTTGCTACAACTGATCTTTGTACAACACTTTCTCATTGAATATGACATCCCTACTTCTCACAATTTTTTCATTTTCAAAATACCAAAGCCTATAACCAAATTCATCAATGCCATATCCAACAAATATACATTTCTTTGACTTAGCATCAAACTTGGTTCTATTTTCATAATCTACATGTGAAAATTATTCACAATCGAAGGTTTTGAGAAAATAATAACTCACCTTCTTACCTATCCATGCTTCCTTTGGAATACCACAACCCAAAGGATTAGAGGGACCTCTATTAATAAAATAAACACTAGTGTTTATAGCCTCTTTCCACATTTTTAAATTCATCCCAACATGCAATCTCATAGTTTGTGCATGCTCCATTATTGTTCTATTTATGCACTCAACCAATTCATTTTCCAGTGGAGTCCTTGGAACCATTTTTTGCCTACAAATACCATTAAAGGAACAATAATCTTCAAACTCTTTGATGCAATACTCACCACCATTATCATATCTGAGACATTTTAACTTTTTAACTGTTTCATTCTCAACCAAGCTTCCCCATTTTTTAAAAGTTTCAAATACATCAGATTTTTGCTTAAGGGAATAAATCCATACCTTCCTAGTTGGATCATCAATAAAAGTAACATAATATCGAGAGCCACTAAGAGAGGATACATGAGCTGGTCCCCATACATTTGTATGCATAAGCTCCAATTTCTCATCTTTCTTTTGCTTCCCATCCTTGAGAAAAATAACTCTCTTTTGTTTGGCATACATACAAATTTCATAGAAATCCATATTAACATATTTTAGACCTGGTAAAACATTATTTGAATGAATTAATTTCATACCTTTTGCACTCATATGCTCAAGTCTATTATGCCACAGTGTTGATTCATAACTCACATCAACTATCTGAATTTTTGCCTGTTGAACTACAATAACTATTCCTAAACATTGAATTTTCTCTATAACAACTAAAGTAGAAGGAATAGTATGACCTGCACAAATATATAAGATGTATACTTTCACACCTTTTTCTACCACTAAGGAACCTTTTGTAACCTTCCAATTTTTATCACTAAATGTAACAAAACAACCTTCATCATCTAGTTGCCCTGCTGAAATTGAATTTCTGCTTAACTTTGGAATGTGCCTTACCTCTTGTAGTAGCCAATGATTCCCATACTACAACTTAATCTTGATTCTTCCCTTTCCAACAATTTGACAAGGTTCGTTATCTCTTAAATAAACCAACCCAAAAATCTCCTTGCAGATAATCAAGAAAATAACTTCTATGGGACACAACATGAAATGAAGCCCCTGAATCTAACACCTAAGAATCATCAACATTATCAAGGGAAAGAATCAAAGCATCCTCATCAAATTTATTACTCACCACATTTTCCTCTTTACTACCTTCCTTTTTGTCTCCTTTATTTTTTTGAGACCAGTAATCTTTCTTTAAATGACTTGGCTTACCACAGTACCAACAATCCTTCTTCTCTATGGATTGGGACCTATTGTCCTTTGATTTTCCTCATCACTTCCCATGACCTCTATAATTCTTTCCTCTCTCCTTTGTTCTTCCCTTTCTTTTTGCATCCAAAACACTCCTTGATGTGGATGAACCACTTGAGATTTTCCTACGAATTTCCTCACTCAAAATAACACCAACAACATCATCAAATTTTAGTGTATTTGAACCAGAAACAAAATTACTAACTGCCATTACAATTTTATTCCAGCTTTTAAGAAAATAACACAAAATCAAAAGAGTCCTGACTTCTTCATAAAAGTTTACATTTATAGAAGTTAATTGACTAGTAACCATATTAAACTCATTTAAATGATCAACAACTAATCCACCTTCTACCATTTTCATATTAAATAAACGCTTCATAAAAAATACCTTATTTGAAGCAGAAGGATTTTCATATAACTTCGCCAGTTTTGCATCAAATTTGTCATTGTCTTTGTTGTTGAAATATTAAATCACACCGATTGTGCCAGGCATACAAAATACTTCCAAGTGCCTTTCTATTCAAAATATCTCAATCCTCATTAGGCATTGCCGATGGTTTCTTATCTTTCCCTTCCAATGGCCGCCATAAATACTTTTGATAAAGATAGTCCTCCATTTGCATCTCCATAACTGATAGTTGTTCCCATTGAATTTATCTACCTTCAACTTACGTTCGTCTGTCATAACTCCCACTCAACCGTGAAACTCCCACTCAACCATAAGATCTTCCTACAGAGGATATAACTAAACACAAAACAAATCTGATACCACTTGTTAGGGATTGGAGGCAATAACTTATCAATTAAATGCAAAAAAATATGAAAACACAACAAATTTATAAAACCCAAAATAAAGAGAGCAACAAGAAGACAACACAAATATTTAATGCGGTTCACCCAAATTCGGGCTATGTCCACCAATAAAGGGTCTAATATATATTAAAATACTAGCAAAAATCTTTACAAAGACATGCAACAACATCTGTAACCTGCAACAACATTTTTCATTATTTTTTCAACTACTGTTTTTACACAGCCTTTGCTACGGGTACCCGCAACACTTCCTGTGTTTTTTAGCCACTGCATTGCTATTTTTCGCTATTTTTTTTCACAACCTACTGCCCTCAAAACTCTAATCCGAGTATTGGAATATGTTCCCATGCATGTCCCATTAATTACAAATGAAGCGTGGCGATTGGTTTTGTCTCATGCACCCAATAAAACATTTTCATTTGGGCAGTTACAATAACTATTTGTAGTTTTCTATTAAAAATAAATATTGTAACTGATCATTTCCAATATTTAATAATTGTTTGTAACTGTTATTTCATAAGAAAGAGCAACAAAATATTTATTACATGCAACAATTTAGTTAATAAGATAATGTTGAAGATTTTATCTGAGTTTAATTGGTCTCCATAATACAACACTCTCTCTCTCTCTCTCTCTCTCTCTCTCTCTCTCTCTCTCTCTCTCTCTCTCTCTCTCGGATCTTTCCCTCCCACCCTAACTAGGTATCTCTCTCTGGTCTCTCCCTCCATCTGTCCCTCCAAAACCCTCTCTTTCTCAAGTCTCTCCCTCCCTCTATCTCTCACACCTCCTCTCTCTATCTCACTATATATATTATAATGTAGTATATAATATATACTCTATATTAAATTTATTATATAATATAATAATATATAATATAATAATAATATATAATATAATACATAATATGTAATATATAATATATATAATATATTTGTATATTAGTATATATTAATATATTAAATATTATGTATCATAAATAATAAAAGTAACATATATTCATTTCTAGTGGATAGAAACAAATATCTATTTCAAACGAATATCTATTTTTTATGACAAAATCAGTAGGCTCGAGATTTGGCTCAGGATTTGTTTCAGGATTTCCAAACCTGGAAAGTCAACTTAAAAAATGTGTTTACAAAATTTCCTTAGTTTTTTGAAGTTCGCCCTTGTTGCTAATGACTTTTTTTAATCCAAATTTGATGAAACAAAAAGGGTTTATAGAAAAAATTGTCATCTTTCCACAAATATAAGATATGCCTTATTTTTAATTTATTAAATAATTATTATTGATTTTCTACATACATTACGACTAAAGTCCTGATTGAAAATCTTCTATAATTTTCAAACTATTTCACATTTTTCGAATCTAAAAGATACATCATATTTTATGCTTCACATACTATAGGATAAAAAAAATCAATTTCATAACTTTTTGACCAAGTTATGGTGGTCAAACAAACACGTTTTAATAATTTGAAATGTTCTAATAAAAAAATCATAACTAATTATTTACATGCAAAAAAATTATAATTTTTTTTGGCACATTCGAGCATGTGTCCTTTACATATATTGAAAATTTCAGAAAAAATTTCATTCTTTTCTTGTACTTAAAGTGGTCAGACATACACCTGATTTTTATCTTTTTCCTAAAAATTTAGTATTATTGCATTGAAATTCCAATTTTTTGCAAAATAGGTTTATTTTTCCAAAAAAGGACTAGTAGCCTAGACACTACATTCAATTTGCTACAAGTTTTGTTCTTATATATTTTCCAAATTATGTTAATAACCTATTCAAATTTTTATGTCAAGTTGCCTAACTTTTTTTTTGTAAATTTTTATTTCCACTTAGGGGCCTAGTTTGGACCCCCATGATCCTGCACTGACTCGAGTAGATTTGAAATCCACCACTCGGGACCAACTAGCCTCTAGGAAGCAATGGCAAAGATATTGCAAATTAGGATGCCTGGTCATGAGAGGGGAAATCCCATCCCAAGAGTCATACCAAAAAGAGAGCCTCAAACCCCCTATTGCAAATCTAGAAAACACCATCCTTGATCAACTTAGCTCCTTTTTTGAGTGTTTCCCAAATCATAGTACCTTTACCCAATTACAAAAACCAAGGGGCATCCTCCTTCACCACTCCCTTTAGGTGTTTGTTAGAAATAATTTTGGCCCAAACATGGTCCTATTCAATACACCATCTCTAATATAGCTTGGTGAATAATGCCAAAATAGTAAAATTGGCCTACCACAGCCCAAGGCCTCCAATCTATTTTAGTCTATAAACAATCTCCCACTTCACCATACTCCACTTTGAGGATGCCAAACAACCATCCCATAAAAATTTCCTAGCGAGAGAGTCCAAATCCTTAATAAAGCTAGAAGGAGCCACTTGTAGCATACAAATGTAATTGGGAAGAGCTTGTACCACTGACTTTAGAAGCAACACCTGACCTGCAAAAGATAACCACCTATGAGTCCACTGATTCACTTTCACACAAAACTTGTCTAAAATATTTTTCCAAGATCCCCTAGGAAGGGTACTAGTGGAGATGGGAATGCTAAGATAGGTCAAAGCCAAGTGTCTAATCTAAAATCTCATAATACAGGAAATCCACTATTGAATAAGCACAAGAGTGTTAAAGAAGAATATAGAAGAATTACCCTCATTTATCTATTGACCTGAAGCAACAAGATAAAATTCCAACACCTTGCAAAAATTAGTAGCCTCTTTGACCTTAATTCATAACCATTAGAGTAGTATCATCCATAAATTGCAAGTGTGACTGAGGGGATAAACCATTACCCCAATTCCACCCTTGGATGAGGCCTTGATTAACTTGACTCTTAATAACTCTTCCCAAACCTTCAACCAAGAGGATAAACAAGTAAGGAGATAAAGGGTACCCTTGAAAAATACCTCTCGAAGCCCCAAACAAGGTGGTCGACTCCCCATTAAAAAAAAATGAGAAGGAAGTGGTCATGACAAAACTCATTACCCATGTAACCCACTCCTTAGAAAAACCAAAAGCAATAAGCACTATCCATAAAAAATACCATTTGACCTTGTCATAGGATTTTTCCATGTCTAGTTTGATAAAAACAATTTTTTCTTTTAAGGTCGTCATGGAATGAATAGTTCTAGCCGCAATGACCACACCATCTAAGATTTTCCCATCAACTAGAAAGACTCCCTATTCCTTTGAGAGAAGCTTGTTGATCCACCACTTTAATCTTTCTGTAATCAAATTGGATAGAATCTTATAGACAACATTGCAAAGGGATATGGGTTAGAACATACTCAACCTATTAGCTGCATCACATTTAGGGATGAGGGAAAGAAAAGTTGTGTTCATAGCCCTCAACATCTATTTGTTCCTCTGAGATTCATACACCACCTCTAATAAATCCAAACTTATGATTTCCTAGAATTCTTGAAAGAATTCAATCAAAAACCCATCAGGACTAGGAGCTTTCCCCTTCTTCATCTGAAAAATAGTGGCCTCCAATTCATCCAGGGAAATGCAATGCATGAGGTTATCATTTATTTTCGTAGAAACTAGAGAAGGAATATAGGTCAGGACATGATTTCCATCCCCCACACATCAAAGGAATCCTCCCTGAACAAAGAAGAAAAGTACTAAGAAGATTCTCTAGAAATATCTCCCAGAGAGGACAAATGATCACTCCTGTAGTTCACAAGATAAGGGATCGAGTTTCTATGTCTCTTGGCTTTGATAGAGTTAAAAGAAAAAAAGTAGTGTTTCTATCCCCTTCCTGTAACCACTCAACCCATGCCTTCTATTTTCAATAAATATCCTCCCACAACTCACACTCCTCCAGAGCTTTCAAATCCTTCAATTTCTCCTTGAGAGATTCCTCAAAAAGGAAAAAATCCATAATCCCTTGAGTAATAACATCCAAACTGGCTGAGTAGTAGCCTTAGCATGGAAGATGTTTTTGAAACACTACCTTTTCCACCTCTTGAGTTGATACTTCACATACTGTAGTTTCTTGACAAAAGAATATATCATTGTGTTGAAACCAAGTCTACCTCGATGCCACCACTCAACAATATAATCTTGTAGAGAGTGATCCTATAGCCAAATAAGTTGAAAATTGAAAGAGGGGGATCGAGCAACATGAGCCAATGAAGCGAAAAGCTTAATTGGCCAATGATCAGAACCCCTCTAGTCTAGAATCTCAGAGCTGGTAGACCAAGACCCACCAATCCAAAAATAGGAAACCAAGAACCTATTAATCCTCTCAACAATACAGTCCTTAACACACCTCCTTTTGTTCCAAGTATACTAGCCATTACTAGTTTTAATATCCACTAGATTTAAGGAAGAAATATTATCTGTGAGAAGAAAAATAGAAGGCTTCAACCTCAACACTCCTCCCCTATTTTCCTCCAAATCAGTAATAGCATTAAATTCACTAGCAACAATCCAAGGATATAGAGAATCAATACTCTTAATAAACCGAATATGAGACAATAGGCATAGATTTCCAAGCATATTAGTTGGAGCATAAATATTAGATAGAAGAACAATTTCTCCTAACTCCAAACTCGATGAAACCATAGAAATAGAATACTTACTGGATATCCACCAAAGAGAGAAGATATTCAATGGATTCCATAAACATGCCAAACCCCCAACATTACCATGAGCTCCAATACTTTGTCATTGAATTTTCCACCAAAGTTTTGGCATCAAAATACACATACTTTCCATTGAAAGCTTAGTTTCTTGAATAAAAAACATATATAGTGAATGGATTTGCACCAAATCATGAACAATTTTTTGTAGAGGGCCACTGTTTAGTCCCCTTACATTCCATGAGAGAATAATAATTTCTAGGAGCTAGAAAAGTGGGATTCAATAGTTTTGATATAACTTGATTCCACCAATGTCTCCCCCATCATCTTAATTTTATCCAAATCCTTCTTTCTCCCAACCTTGGAGGGTTTCTCAGGAGCCCCTTTCTTTGGATTTTTCTATAGAAGCCCTAAGGAAGGAGAAGCCTTGTCTCTTTTTTCTAAATCAAACAACATCTTCTCCAAAGGAGGAGATTTATCAACCTCAATCCTTTCCATAGCTATAGGGGCCACAAGAACAATAAAATCCATGAGGTTTATATCTGTATCCATTTGAACAAGTGACATACCACCTTCTTGAATGTTTTGAAGATCATCAGAATTAGTGCCCTCTCGATCTACCCCAAGACACTCATTTCTAGGGCCATCATACCAAGGTTCACCTACTGTTGGATAAGGTCATCCAACACATCAAAGTGATTAAAAGTTTCCCCTTCCTATCTCTCCTTGAAGGTTCTTTTATGTCCTTAGTTCCTAATACGAGGCTTAATAGGAATAAAACCATCTTTATTTTCCACTTCACTTGGAATAGGAGCTTTTCCTTTGTCCTCGAAAGGATTGTGAGGGGTTTGGATCAGATGAGGCTCTAAAGAGTAGAACTTAGGAAATATGTTTTGAAAATGGCCATACTCATGAAAAAACTAACATCTAAAGGGGAGAGCCTCATAGTCAAGTTGTTGCACCCATGAAGATGAACCCACACAAATTTCCAAAGAATCTAGGAGAGGGTTACTCAAGCAAATTTCAACACAGATATGAGAAAAGGCAAGTACCTTTTTGCCCCGTGTCTTCCAAGAAGGACCCACCTATGTACCATATACAAAATGTCGTTCCTCCAAAAATTCAAACGAGAACTAAGGGATGTGCACCCAAATAGGAACACGATTTGAGAGCTCCTCAAAATGATTAAAACTAGCATGCCAAGGCTTGATGAACAAATTGATCTGGTTATATAAATAAGCCCCCCTTCAAAAACTTTGTTGCGATCAGTCATGTAGTTAAAAATGACCATAAAAAAATTATTTTCCATTAACATCACCTCTATCTCACCCTCCAGGTTTCATTTTTGGATAGCCCAAGATTCCAAAAATGAAGAGAAACTCGCATCCCCATGAATTTTCATATTAAAGCATGATTCAAAAAATATTCATCTTTTTCTATTGAATCAAGTTGAATCACCAGGATTGTCCTATCCAGGCTTCTCTCCAAAAATCCATTAGTTTTTGGGATATGAGGGCACTAGATGGAGCCATTCCATTCACCTTGAAGCCTTGTTCATGGCATTACTGGTAGCTACAAATTTTGACGAAGATGGGATATTCATATGCAAAGATGCCTAAAAATCCATATTTTGATTAAATTGAAAGCTCCACCTAACACCATAGATAACAAAAAATTCCAAGGACCACCTCCTTATACCTCCCAACTCCCTTCACCAAACACAGGTACCAAACAGTAGAAAAAAACATAAAAAAAGAACCACCCCATATGCAACAAAATCCCACCCCACACAACACAACACATCCTGGACGTAAATCTCCAAACACCTTGCACATGCAAAATAAGAAAGGACCTCATGCAGGTTGTGACTTGCTATAAGTCACAAGCTTGAAAACTCCTTGCTCATGCAAGACACAACCCATCTAAATCCCAAGTTATTATTTAAAAGTTTTATTTACATCATTAACATTTTAGCTATTTTTTAAATAGAAAATACATAAGCTTAATATTTTATTCTTAAATTATTGTAATAATTTAATGTGACTTTGATATGTTCAAATAATATTTTTTACTTAAATGATAATAAATAATTAAAAAAAATAAAAGTATAAATGTAGTGTAGAAAAATGCATACACTTGCATTTTCACACTTGTTTGGGCCCGCCTTGCTTTATTTATCCCTATTTATGTCTTAATTGGTCCTATTTTGCATCCACAAGCCATATAGGTTTTGATGTTCTGCTAGGTATATAGATGCAATTTTTTTAAATTTAATATATGGGTGTGGCCCTACAACGCCACTTTTATAGATCAATACATGTGTGCAATTTTTAATATTATTTTTAAAAACATTCTAAATTATTTAATATTTGGATTGAAAGGAAATTTTGTATTTTATATAAGGAGGTGATGTGATGCAAGAGGGGACTCACACAACCCTCACACATAATCTTTCAACACCAACAACAACAAACATGAAGCAACAATTTACAACAATAGATTATAAATCCTCTCTATTTTTTTTATTTTTTATTAGACTACAAGAATCAGGTAGCACGACCCCCTATAAACTGCAGTGCACCTGGTAAAATTTTTAACATGACCGACGATGCTGGCGTGACACACCCTCTAGTACCACGGAGGTGGGGGAGACTAGACCTCGTGACCAACCTCTTGCAACAGGAAAGATTTAGCCAACCGAGCTAGGGCCCCAACCCCATAAATCCTCTCTATTTGACTTGCAATAATAATTCATAATTTGAAATTAATTAGATTAAAAAAAATTGTGCAACCACATAGGCTGAAGACAATAATTATAAAATAGATGTACAAACAAACTCTAGATTCTTCTTCAAATTATCTCCCTGCACTGTGAAATTGGCTCTCCAATCTGCAATCTTCAATCACTAACTTCCTGATCTTCAACCATGGATTTCATAATCCATTTTTTTCAGCAACATACCTTCAAAACCTAAAGTAAAATGTCATTTCCACCTTCTCTAATAAAATCCATGCCTCCCCTTCTCTTCACCAAAAATATGGAAGAATCAACTTTGAAAATTGTCAAAACACCTTCCACTAAGGAATCCACTACCTCCATTTCCCGTAGTCTCCATCTTCCGTGCCCAATTTGGGAAGAATGCATTGAAAAATATTAAATTCTCAAGAAAAAATCAAAAATCAAAACCACTCCCAAGAATAGGCAACATTCCCCTCATAGCAAATAGGCCCAATCTTGGAAAATCTACAATCAACACAACATGGGCACCTGGATTTCTCCATGCTATATTTGAGGAGTTTTAATGAGTTGTCATAACTTGTAACTCCCCAAATCTCATGCCCAAGAAGAAATACTTGAAGATTTTTCCTTGTAAATGCCACCAAAATGCTTCCAAATTACAATAAGGTTGCTACATAAAATATGAACAAAAATATTTAATAAAATATTTGGCCATTTATTAAAAAATTATTCACCTAGGACATTAAAATCTAAACTATTGCAAAAATTAAATAAATCATTTATGGGTGATGCAAGATTGATCTCACAGCCCATAATGCTCCTACATCAAACACCCGAGGTAGGCAAAATTTTGTGAATATGGATTGAAAAAATGGATTGAATGATAGTACCACCCTTTTAGATTGCAAGCAATCTTTGGAAAACTCCATTGAATTTGGTACCTCCAATTGATTCATTTGATTTATCTTCCAACACCTAGTTGGAACAAGCATCCTCCTCCTCTGACAACTCTACTCTTTACTCCTCTTCCTCAATGTGGAATCAACTCCACCATAATCTGACCACCTCCTCCAAGTGTATCTCACATTATCCTCTAATATTGTGGGATTCAACCCACCATAGTCCATCCACCTCCACCAAATTGAACTTGCACTTAACTCTGCAACACCATACAAACCCTTATTCTCATACTAATCATCTCTAAGAAACTCTAACTGAACCATCTCATCTGCATTCACTAACTCATCCATCTCAACATGAAAATAATCTTTCTTAAATTCAATAAGAAAATATTTTACCTTCTCATCCCTTGTTGCAACTTCAAATTTGTTCTCTTCTTTCATGCCTTTAATAAGACATGCAACTATATCACTTCCTTGTCCTATAACCAATGCATCATACTTGACTTCCACTACTACAATCTGAGTCACATCCACTGAAGCAACTCTTTCAATTTCCTCATTAATTGTCATCTCCTTCAAGTCTTCACAAATAATTTCCTTTGCTACAATTTATGAAATCTCATTCTCCATGTCTTCCAACAGACATTCCTTGGCTTCAAATTCATCAAATTATTCATATTCATCCTCTTCTTCTTCCTTAGTGCCACATGTATGGCACCCTATTGCATCTTCTTTCTTTCCTACAATCAAAATTCTATTATAAAGATAATCAAAATTACCTTTAACTCTTCTCTTTTCTTGTTTTCTTCTTTCAATCTCTTCTCTAAATTCATCCACTCACTACTGCAATGTAATGCCCCCAATTTATCCCTATGCTCTTCTTGAGGTTTTAGCCTATTTCCAAAAACTCGTAGGCTAAGTAGAATGAAAAACTAGGGTTTCCTATTTTTTAGGAGGTTTCAGATACAGTTTTGAGGGCTTTCATGTGAGAGTTTTTGATGCATGTCTGGTGGAGCTTTCTGGGTTTTTGGAGAGCTTTAGGATGAGGTAACATGCATGTTAAGAATATGACATGCAATTCTGGCAAGTAATTTGCATGCATGAATGGTTTCTGGGTTTTTTTGGGTTTTAAGAGAGGTTCAGAATGATGTAACATGCATCTCCATCTGACAACCTTTTCAAGCACTTACTATTTTTGGCATTTGCTATTTTTAGTAAGCCCATTTGTGGTAGTGGCATCTTTATCAGCTTGGTTCAACTCAGCTAATGTCAGTTTGCTATTTTTAACAGTAATCAGTTACAGTTTGAGCATTTCTCTTGGTTACCTCCTTGGACTAAGTTCCATACTTAGTCAATTTTATGTTTTGAAGTTGTACCCCAAGCCTAGGCTTGATAACTTCAAGTTGTTTTAAAAATGGGGCCATGAGATGGATGCCTCATTAATGAATTTTAATATTTCATTAGTGTTTAAATATCTCTTCAAAAGTGGGACGACTTGGGAAGAATATTAAGAGTTTCAAATATTTTAAAATGATTTGAGGTGGCGTCCCTTGGAGGAAATGAACAGTTTCTTGTGGAGAGTTACAAATTGCTTCATTTACCAATTAAAGCTTATTTATTGATGCATCGCTCATTGTTTCTCATCTTTGGAAAATTAAGTAAAGTTATGTTGTTGGACTGAATCCAGAACCTGGCTGAGAGGTAGCTTAGAAAACTTGGCTAAGAGGAAGCTTAGAAAATTCTCCTTTCTTCGGGCCTGAAACTATGGCTTCCTAGAAATATTTCTGAAGACCATGCTTCATTTAGGAGTGTGGAAAGAGTTCAATTTTCTGTTTTAATTACAGGCAGGTTGCTAATTTATAATTTGTTTGTACTGCTAATGTCAATGGCTAAAGCAAATTTCCGCTGACAGCTTCACCTTTGATTTTTATTTCATTCTGGGTACTGGCTCAAGTTGTGCAACTGTGGAGGGCGCCCTTTTTTGCAAGTTTTCAGATTTTATTATGAAGTTTTGGATTTGGGAGAAGGTCGACCCTTCTTGGAGGCCATACCATTCTTCTTGGCTACATTGGGATTCATGCCATTGAAAGGTGTGATTTTTAAAGTGTCTTTCTACAGTGATTTGGATGCCTATGTTCAAAGATTCATCTGCATTCAATTTCACATCAATCGGGCTCCGTTTGGCGAAGATATGAGAATTTCGGTGAATATCTTCATTGCTGGTCTGATTTTATGTTCTTTATGTTTTTGATCAGACTTAGTGATTCTAGCATATTACTGGTTTGAGCTTCATTTCTACATCTTTATTTCATTTTAATTGTTAGAGATTATTTACTCTAACTTATTGTGAATTTGGAAGCATATCTATTCTCTTTTGCAACTGGAAACTATCATTGTAAAGTTGGTTTAGTAGTACTAACAAATATTTGTTTATTTGTTGAAATTAGTTTATTTCTATACTCCCACAATTGAGTGGTTGAGTTTAATAAATAATCTTTCATTAATGTTGTATTCCCCCCATGAAATAAGTGGTTGTGAGGATTGTATACCCCCCACTGTTCAAGTGGAAGTGTGGTTACATGGCTAGCTTGCCGCCTTAATAATTTTGCAATAATCTCACCAATTGAATAAGTGAAGTATTCCCACCGCTTGTGGATGCCTATTTAGCAGATGAAATTTTACTTTCAGTTTTGATTTTTCCTAATGATCCCCAAACCATATGTTATCGCCTTGCCCATATTGGGAACTTAGTGAACATTCTTGGTGTGGGTTAATTCATGAACAATTTGGATTTGTAGCTAATGCTAATCAGTGTTTGAATGCTGGTTTATTATGTTGAAAATCTAAAAAAAACTAACGGGGTACATTTTAGTGGTATCAGAGCCTGTTTTCTTGTCATCTTGTGAGTTTCAACACTTCAGTTATCATAAGTGAGTCAGTGAAGACCGATACTACATCAAAAGAAGAACAAAGTTTAGTTTCAACTTTAGAAGTTTTTGAAGTTGACACCTTTTAAGGGGTTTTATGAAACCCTGTCTTTCCAGTTTAAGCTATGACTTCAGATGAAGAGATAGATTTGGAAAAATATTTACAATTTGTGAGTGCAAGGCTCATTAATGAATGCCAAAAAAGGGAATAAGAAGTGAGAATACTTCTTACTTTGGAACAATGTTTGAGCCAGGTGAAGCAATCACCTTCAGGGATAATTAAAAAAACATTGTCACCTGCAGTGACCTTTCTGAAACATCCTTATTGGTTGAGGCATTTGGATGAAGAGATCAATCTACTAGTTACTTCATCCCTCAGTGAAGTGATGAGAATCATGGCACCCTTGGTACCCTATGATGATAAAACTATGAAAAAAATTCTTCATATGTTCGTGGAAAGTTTTCAAAACCTTGATGAAACTGATAGCAATAAATATTCTAGAAGAGTTGCTATATTGAAGATCTTTTCAAAACTCAAAACAAGTAAGTTTCTAGTTGAATTGGGTATGCAAGATCGAATATATTATTTGATGCATCACCTTTTCATTTCAACTTGGAGTGAACAAGAGGAGGTTGTAGTTGCATCAATGAGAAACATTTTAGTTTTGATTATCAATGAGATGGATGAAATCCCAAAATCCATCCTTTCTTTCTTGCTTAACATTCATGAAAAAGTAGGAAAGAATTCATCTACTACTGGTATGTTGATCAAATATTTTTTTATTTAGTGTGACTCGGAAAATTGAAGCCACACTCAAAGAAGACAAAGTAGATAAATGAGGTGGTCATTAATACAGAAGATAAGATGTTGTTTCTCAATGATTCTATAGCGGTTTCTCAAGAAGACCTCCCTAGTATACTAGTGATTACTAATGAAGAGATCAGTAATATACCTACACATGAAGAGATTATTGAAGATAAGAAGGATATAATCTTCAAACCAGCCAAAAGTGATGATTCCTTACTTCATTATAATAATGGATATTTATGTGGTTTTGAGTTTGATCATCAAACTAAGCTCTTGGTGATAGATACTTGTGAAGATATCAGTTTTGGTGAGTTGGGAGGTGTTTCATTCAAAGAGTCACCACTCCAAGAGAAGTACCAAGGGTATTTTCCTTTTGACCAAAATAATCAGCCTTTCAACATTTGGGATTTGAGTGTGAAGGTACCTAATGTTGTTAAGGAATTTGTGTGGGATAAATATCCCTTTGATCCCAATAAAGTAGAAAATTTTGATTTCAATGCAAGCTATGAGATGGTCATGGGGGGAGAAGATGTCTGTGACAAAGAAGTTTGCATGGAAAGCCCCATATTGACTCATTGACCAAGTTGGAGGCTGCTAAAATATATGATCAAAGTATCAGTGAGGCGGAAGCAAATTTAGAAGATCAAAGGGACCTTGCTTATGGAAAAATTAAAGAGGATCTCAAATTTGATTTTCTATTTCATGAGGTTGATTGTAAACCAAGGTTTGAAGAATTGGAAAAATCAGATCCTCTTCATTTTCAGTTGATGGGTGGTGAAAGAAAAGAGTTTTGGAGCAGATATGAGGGCAACGAAGACAAGAAATGAAGTTTTGATTTTGATATGTAGCCTACCAACAATTCGCCATCCTTGCGTACTTATGAGTGGGAAGGTCAATTTTTGATATCCATTAAAGATGAGGTGCAAGTCCTATTCAAAGTTGACCGCTCACATAGTTTGATTAAAGAGAGATAGGAAGGAGCTAGAGATGGAGCCACTCTCTTTAATTTGCATTCCATCAAAGAATCCTTAGAGATTAATAAATTAAATTATCAATGTTGGATTAATGAAAGAGATCATGCAATTGAATTTGTAAAGAAGGCATTTGTTGCAATTCAAGGAGTTTATATGTTTATTAATCCATCTTTTGAGTTGAGTGTTAACTCAGTTCACTCCAATTTCTTCTCAGGATGGGATTTGAAGACATTTTTTGTTCCATGTACTCTTGTTGTTGAAGCCTTCATGATGTGGCTACCATGGATCACTAAAGAGGACATCGAATTCTGGATATAATTTTTGGCTCTATCTAACATTTGGATTCATAAAAAGAATTTGTTCTGGTGATGGAAAATTTCTATGGTTGATTATCCAAGTATGGGATTTTCAACATGTTTTGATGAAAATGATTATGTGTAAAAATAAGGTTTGTTGGAGTGATAAGTGTCAAAATCTATGTTCTATATGTGTTGCTACCTTCTTTATCAGCCATTTGATGAATCTTTTTGATCATCAACTAGTGATTTGGAGCAAAGAATGGATCTTTGTTGTGTTTCCAATTTTGAATCTAAGCAGATTGGTCAGATTGAATGAGAATTTTCAATATGGCATTAGCTGTTCTTTTCTTAGCATATTGATTTTTGTAAAATCAAATGTTGAGTCATTGAATTTTGACTTGATGGGTAGTTGGTACGCTCATATTTTCACTTCACAATCTCTTTCTAGAGATGATTTTTGGCCTCAAATGGGAAGAATGATGATTTAGACTGATCCAAACCAATCTTTGGATAGAGTTGGAGTTCTTTCTAGTAGTCACTTGCGAACATTCTTTGGTACTCATGTTTGAGGCAGTGAACCTTGGGTTGTTTTGGTTTGTCTTTCTGAGATTTTTGGAGAGAGAGCTGTGAAATATTTCAAGTGTCTTCTTGTATATTTTTGTGATCTTTAGAGAAGGCAATGGACATCCTTGAAGAGCTTTGAGGACAAGGCTATTATGTATATGCAAAGAGTTGTTTCCCTCTTTGCAAATATCCTTGTTGGATTCACCTTTGCAGTTATGATTCTATTTGATGCTTTGAGGAATTTTGCTGATGAGAATAATTTTGAGTTTCTTAGATCATTGTTCCTTGTGCTCCAAATGATTTTGATCATTGACATTGATGATATTAACTTCTCAAAGACTTTGGGGTGTGAGATGCTTCAATGTTGTGAATTTTGTCCCTCTTGGTCTTCTAGATCAAGTCATATGTTCTGTAATCTTTTAGGGTTACAAAGGAGGAAAATGTTGTTTTGGTATGATGGCTTTGATTGTGTGATCAGTGTGGTGCAACATCAACATGGTGGGTCTTTTTGGAGATGGACTTGGGACCCTAGGATCCTACTTGGCATAGTAAGGATCAAACTATTTTCTTGGAGTGTGGCGGCATTGCTTGAGGACAAGTAATTTTGGGAAGGGTGGACTGTAATGTCCCCTATTTAGCCCTATTCTCTTCTTGAGGTTTTAGCCTATTTTCAAAAACTCATAGGGTAAGAAAAATGGAAAATTAGGGTTTCCTATTTTTTAGGAGGTTTCAAATGCAGTTTTGAGGGCTTTGCATGTGATATTTTTTGATGTATGTCTGGTGGAGCTTTATGGGTTTTTAGAGAGCTTCAAAATGAGGTAACTTGCATGTTAAGAATATGACATGCAATTCTAGTAGGTACTTTGCATGTAGGAATGGTTTCTGGGTTTTTTTGGGTTTTCAGAGAGCTTTAGAATGGTGTAACATGCATCTCCATCTGACAACCTTTTCAAGCACTTACTATTTTAGGCATTTTCTATTTTTAGTAAGCCCATTTGTGGCAATGGCATCTTTATCAGCTTGGTTCATCTCAACTAATGTCAGTTTGCTATTTTTAGCAGTAATCAGTTGCAGTTTGAGCATTGCTCTTGGTTACCTCCTTGGAATAAGTTCCATACTTAGTCAATTTTATGTTTTGAAGTTGTACCCCACACCTAGGCTTGATAACTTCAAGTTGTTTTAAAAACGGGGCCATGAGATGGACACCTCATTAATGTTTAAATATCTCTTCAAAAGTGGGATGACTTGGGAAGAATATTAAGTGTTTCAAATATTTTAAAATGCTTTGAGGTGGCATCCCTTGGAGGAACTGAACAGTTTCTTGTGGAGAGTTACATATTTCTTCATTTACCAATTGAAGCTTATTTATTGATGCCTTGCTCATTGTTTCTCATCTTTGGAAAATTAAGTAAAGTTATGCTGCTGGACTGAATCCAGAACCCGACTGAGAGGTAGCTTAGCAAACCTGGCTAAGAGGAAGCTTAGAAAATTCTCCTTTCTTTGGGCCTGAAACTATGGCTTCCTAAAAATATTTTTGAAGATCATGCTTCATTCAAGAGTGTGGAAATAGTTGATTTTTTTGTTTTAATTATAGGCAGGTTGCTGATTTATAATCTGTTTGTACTGTTGATGTCAATGGATGAAGCGAATTTCTGCTGATAGCTTTGCCTTTGATTTTTATTTCATTATGGGTACTGGCCCAAGCTGTGCAACTGTGGAGGGCACCCATTTCTGCAAATTTACAAATTTTATTATGAATTTTTGGATTTTTGGGAGAAGGTTGACCCTTCTTGGAGGCCGTACCATTCTTCTTGGTTGCATTGGGATTTGTGCCACTGACAGGTGAAAGTTTTAAAGGTGTCTTTCTATTGTGATTTGGATGCCTATGTTCAAGGATTCATTTGCATTCAGTTTCACATGAATCGAGCTCCATTTGGCGAAGGTATGAGCATTTAAGTGAGTCTCTTCATTGCTGGTCTGATTTTCTGTTCTTTTTGTTTCTGATCAAACTTAGTGATTTTAGCATACTGTTGGTTTGAGCTTTATTTCTACATATTTATTGCATTGTAATTCTTAGAGATTTTTTACTCTAACTTATTGTGAATTTGGAAGCTTATCTATTCTCTTTTGCAACTGGAAACTATCATTGTAAAGTTGGTTTAGTAGTACTAACAACTATTTGTTTATTTTAAGCATTTAGTTTATTTCTATACTCCCACAATTGAGTGGTTGAGTTTAATAAATCATATTTCAATAATGTTGTATTCCCCCCATGAAATAAGTGGTTGTGAGGATTGTATACCCCCCACTGTTCAAGTGGAAGTGTGGTTACATGGCTGGCTTGTCACTTTAATAATTTTGTAATAATCTCACCCACTAAATAAGTGGAGTATTCCCACCGCTTGTGGTTTCCTACTTAGTAGATGAATTTTACTTTCAGTTTTGATTTTTCCTAACGATCCCCAAACAATATGCTATCGCCTCACCCATATTGGGATCTTGGTGAACATTCTTGGTGTGGGTTACTTCATGAACATTTTGGATTTGTAGCTAATGCTAAACAGTGTTTAAATACTAGTTTATTGTGTTGAAAATCCAGAAAAAACTAAGGGGGTACATTTCATGCAACTCTATCATTCCAACTTTTATTTCTTCTTGTTGTCTATCTCTGATTTTCTCAAGTCTAGGAATCCTCATAATCCATCCAATGACAAAATTAATTTTATTCTTCCTCTTTTCCATTCTTAAGGCCTCACAAATCATTAACACAATTTTTTTTCAAAACCTTCAGGTTCTACACATGTAAACTACCTCACTCAGCGATTTGTTTATAAACCACACACACTCCACCCCCGGGTCCTAGTGTAAACTACCTCACATTGATGCTTCTTCTTGCACACTCAAAAACTGCCACTTTGATACCATTCACAAACAACAACAAACATGAAGCAACAATTTACAACAATATATTATAAATCCTCTCTATTTAACTTACAATAATGCTTCACAATTTCAAATAAATTTGATTACAAAAGTTTGTGCAGTCACGTAGGTTGAAGAAAATAATTACAAAATATATGTAAATCTGCTATATGATAGCAAACAACTTCACAAACAAACTCCATATTCTTCTTCTTCAAATCATCTCCCTACAACATGAAACTAGCTCTGCTGATATTCAACCATGGATTTCATAATCCATTTTATGATGCAACACACCTTCAAAACTTGTAGAGAAATATATTTTCCACCTTCTCCAAGAAAATCCATGCCTCCCCTTCTCTTCACCAAAATTTTGGAAGAATCATCAACTTCAAAAATCATCAAATCACCTTCCACTAAGGCATCCACTACCTCCATTTCTTGTAGTCTCCATCTTCCATGCCCAACTTGGGAAGAATGCATTGAAAAATATTAAGTTCTCAAGAAAAAATCAAAAATCAAAATCACTCCCAAGAATAGACAACAAATTGGATTCCACTCCTAGCAAATAGGTCCAATCTTGGAAAAGTTGCAGTCAACACAACATAGGCACCTAGATTTTTCCATGCTACAGTTGAGGAGCTTTAATGAGTTTTCATAACTTGTAACTCCCCAAATCCCATGCCCAAGAAGGAATATTTGAAGATTTTGCCTTGTAAATGCCACCAAAATGCTTCCAAATTACAATAAGGTTGCTTCATAAAATATGGCATAAAATATTTAATAAAATATTTGTCCATTTATTATAAAATTACTCACCTAGGACATTAAAATATAAACTATTGCAAAAATTAAATAAATCATTTATGGGTGATGCAAGATTTCCCTCACAACCCAAGATGCTCCTTCATCATTATGTTATTGCCAAAAAAATGTTTCAATAAAGAAATCATTTTTTGTTTAATTTAAATCTTTTATCTATAGTGATTATAACTTATCATTTTGTTTATTTTTTATGAATGCAAAATATACAACAATCTTAGTATTTAGTTCTTGAATTATCATAATAACTTCACATTGTTCTTATCTGTTCAAATGAAATTTTACTCTTTTTAGACTAATAATTGACAATTTGACATAAAAATATAGGTGTAAAATAGTTGTATTGAGAATAGGGCCCGCAAAGTATATTTGAGCTAAATTTATATGAGAGTGTGCCATTATATATATAAATATAACTAAAGTTTAATTACTTAATAGAATAAGCACTTGATATCATTTACATGTCATAGTGGATTGCCACACAAATAAAAGGATAGTGAGGTCATGTTATCAACCATGGTTAATGAGATAATATATTTTTCATTATTTTCTTAGTTCGTATCGAGAAAGAATAGTTGAACAAGTTTTTATACACTAAAATCTCTTCCTACCAAAATACTAGTAATTAAAAATGCCAAACTATTTTGAAAATAGTAAAATAAATGAAATTAATGAAAAATACATTATAAATTATATTTATAGTAAATTAAAATAGTTCAATACCTTCAAATAATAAGACTAAATGAAAAGTATATTTTTGTGAGATTTTTATAGATTGTTAAATTTTTTAAAGCTAGAATCCTAACCATCCTCAACTCCAAATTTCTTATTAATAAGTTTACATATATATTAAATTATTAATATTGTTTAAATAATTTAATATTTTTATTTAAAATAATTTAATATTTTTATTTAAAATAATTTGATATTTTTATTTAAAATAATTTGTATGTTTTATATAAATAAATTATGCTATTACATCAATTAAGATTTCATTTTTTATTATCATTTTTGGTTTTTTATTTATATTATTAATTTAATTAGATTAATATTTTATTTATTTTCAAATAGAAAATATATAACAAACTTAACATCAAATTTTTAAATTATTTTGATAATTTAATGTGACTTTATATATTCAAATGAGTTTTTACTTAAATTAAATTAAATTATATATAATTGAGCTCAATTTATGTAAGAATGTATCATTCTATGCAAATACTAATACTGTGAAACCTTTATTACTCCATGAAAATAAGTTTCAATACTTTTCCATATCATAGTGGATTGTTATGTGGGTAGGAGAATGGTGAGGTGTTCATGGGGAGTAATTTCCATTACTTTGTTCTAATTCATGAAGGAATAGACACATAAGGGTTGGATAAGTTTTTTAAACAAAGCAAAATCTCATTTTATCAAAACATTGAAATATTATTTAAAACACAATAAAATAAAATTAATGAAAATACAAGCTATAAATTATATTTATGATTAGGTGTATTGAATATCATTTTTCTATATGGCACTAAGTTGTGCTAGGAAAGGTGTGTGGCCTAGGGTTTTAGACCCTAGTCACACCTAATTTTTTTTCTACTTTTGGTGTGTTAGTGTGGGCATTGGGTGCTTCCAAGATACACACAGGGGAGAGAAAAGATTTGTGTGCTAGTTTATGTTGAACACCTAAAATATTGATAGGTGGTAGAGGGGTTGAATTAGTATTCTATTAAACAATTCAGTTATAAACCATCCAAACATCATAGCACCACATAACACATAAACACCAAGATTTTTATATGGAAAAGAAAGAACCACGGTGATGATTAGCTCACAATATTTTATAACCGGTTATAAGATATTATAGGGGCACATTGCCAGGACACACTATCCTTGAAAGGATCACAACCTAAAATGATTACAAAATGGAGTGTGGCTCACTGCCAAAAATTGAACTGATGGAATACACCTTTCATGTGCTGAATTCAATTCCAATTAAGATTAGAAATATAAAATCTTGCATTGGTTTGTAGTCTTACAACATACAGTACAATTTTGCCTTGATACAAAACTCATACATATAAGATCACATAATATCATACTGTCACACATCGCCTCTTATCATATGTCACCGCATTAATTGTCACCACTTCAATATAAAAAATGTTTCATATATATATGTTATTCCATCCTTACATATCAATTAGGTCAGCCTAATTAGATCTACACACACTTAATTCAAAAATAGCTTGTCGGCTCAAAATTTGAAACAAAGTTCCTTTCGCGCTCAAACCAAAATGTGCAAGGCATGATTTAGGTCAGTACAAACCTAAAAATAATCTCTTTGAAATTTGATCAACATATTAAACTTCATACCACTTATTCATGCCAACCAAAAGAAGCCTTGGTGAAATGCACAAATGTTGAACTTCTATCATTTGTATCTTTCAACCCATTGAACCAAAAAAATTGAAAACTTGTTCATAGATACATTTTATAGTCCTCAATAACATACTTAAACCATATAGGTTGATCTTCTAATATAAGTAATTTCAGACCAAATTACCGGATCAGAGTAACACAAACATTATTTATCGGATTAGACAAAACTGTCACCAAATAATTTTGGCATCAATGACAACATAACAAAGGGTTTCTTCTTCATTCTTCCAGCAATATCCCCCTTTTTCATTGATGGCAACATGTGCCAAAAATTAATCTTCAAAAACTATGTTCAAAATTATAAACACAAACTGTGCAAGCTCCCGCTTTCAAATATACATCACAACTTCTTCAGAACTTAAAAACCTCTCCCCCTTAGGGTTCCAAAACTTTTAAAAATTTCTCCCACACTAAAAATTCTCCCCCTTTGACATCAAGGAAAAAGGGTGTGTCAGAGATAAAATTGCAAAATAAACTGAAATAAAAAAAGAGAGAAAAATTAAATATCTTTTAACCAGAACTGGGGGCACCTTCTAATTCCTTGAGAATGGCTTCCCAAGCAGGTTTTCCATCATCCCATATCCCCTTCACTCTAAAAAGTGCTTTAAGCAATGATTCCAACTCTACTAAGCTCTCTTCACCTTCTTCCAGAGTGGATGGATTAAGATTTATCTTGTCAAGTTTCTCTACATCCGCCAAGGCACTTGAAACTAGAATATGTTTGGAATTCACCAGATCTCCAAGTTGTCCAAATCGCCTTATTGCATCATATTTTTTCCTTTGTAAGGTGAAAAAATTGTTTTGTAGGTCTGAAATGGAAGTCCAAGAGGCATAATATCTATCATCTACAATGTTGTAGGCTATGGAGGCATTTGCAACTTGTGACTCTATTGAGTCCATTAAGTCTTTAATACCTCGAGTGTCATCCAACCACCACATGTAATACACAAACAATGTTTGAGATTCCTCTTCAAATTCCTTTACCTCTTTTAAACATTACAACACCATGTTGTGTGTGGTTGTACATTTATCCTGCAATACTAGTAACCTTTTCTCAAAAATCCTTAACTCAACCTCTTTTTCAGTTTTCTCCTTCAGGCTAGAAGTATATTCTTTGAGTGGATCAACCAAGAACTTTAAATTATCAATAGGATCTAAGGAGTCATTAATTGTAGCACCGAGAGCTATATCCTGCAATGACTTGATGACATCATTTATTAGTTCAGTCCCTTTTTTATGAGTTTCAATAATTTCCTTTTTACCAGAGTCAAGAAAGTACTACAAAGCTCTATCCTTTGAACTGGTGGGATCTTACTCAGATCCACATAGCTTGGGCGTGATGGGAGTTGAATCAATTTAGGTGGAATCATAGGTTGAATCCTTATTTTCCTTGAAAAATGACCCTTAAGAGTACTTTCGGATGATTCTCCAGATGGCTTTGATGGCTCAACGGTCTTTGAAGATTCTTCTTCACTTCTTTCAACCTCTGTATCCTCCTTATTTTCTTCTTTCTTTTCCTCTTCTTCCTCTTCAGAGGGATTTTCTAATGGTTTGTCTTTATTTTATTTCTCCTTCTTATCCTCATCATCCTTTCTATCATCACTCTTTTCATCTTTTCTTTATTCTCCATCATTTTTATCTTCTTCACTAATGTTTTAGGTATTCTCATGGTGTTCTTGTGGATTGTCACTAGTATCATTATTATATTGATCTTTAGTATGTTCTCCGATTGTATCCTCTATGTCTCTTGGAGGAGTATATGTCTCCGGAGAAGCACATATATCATCAAACTTATCCAAATGTGATGTCTCTTTAATAGAATGATCCTTTACTTCTTTGAAAATAGGTAAACTGGTAGTAAAGGGAATCGCCTCTTTTGTGTCAATAACCTTTTATTTAGCAGGATCTTGTACTTGATTTGTATGACATGAAGAAATAGAAATCATCCCAATTTTCTCTGCCTTGTCTTTCACTATGGCAAAAGTCTCTAGCTTCAACCTTTTTGCGCTACCTTTTTCTCTTGTCATGAGAATGGCGACTCTCTGTTTAACCCTGAACCCCTTAGAATATTTCTGTTAACAGGATAGTAGTATCATCCTCAGAAAAGGATGATCTGTATGTTTTCAAGGCATCAAAATCAATCTTGTCATCAATATTTATAGCTTTATGCCTTCTTTTTACTAGGGTTTTCCATACATTTTCAATCACCTTCTTTCTTATATCTTCCATCCTCTTCATTAGCCTCATAAAAAAATTTAGTAGTAGCTAGAAGATCATCATATTCTATCATATTATTCACTAAAGGCTCCAACTTCAAAGGTGAGTGGTCTCTTATTGGAGGATAGTTGGGAATTTCTTCCATAGGCTCTAATGTGTTTTCTTCACCCTTCTTCTCATTCACATGAATTGTGAAAGAATTATTTTCTTCCTCTATCTCCTCTTCATCAGATGAGTCCACAACATTTTCTATTCTAGCCGCTTGCAAGATACCTTCATTGTTGGTGGAGACATTGCTTCTTCTCTTCCTTTTCAACTTAACTTCTTCTTTCAAGCCAAGATCAATCTCCTCTTGCACAACATCACTCATGTTTATTTTTTTGCTTGCCTTTTGTTAAAAAAAATTTCGGAGGTGGCAGAGGGTGCAACAAGAGGTACATTCTTCCTCTTAGAAGCTCGGGTGTTGGGTCCAATGGGATAATTTACATTAACTACTGCTTGAGCATTGTGTTCTTCCTTCTTTTCTTTCACCATTGTAGCTACACCAGATGTTGAAGGAAATACAAAGGAATTAGTGGAAGATGATCTTCTTGATTTTCTAGGTCTAGATGGCACTTCAAATTATTTGGCCCTCTTCTTTGTTGCAACTTCCCTTAACCTATCAACATCATCCTTAGTAAGTATATGTAGTGAAAACTATTACTCAACATTTGTATTTACCCTTTTTTTTCTTTGAGGTGCTAAAGTCTCCAAGAACACTTTAGTTGACTTCTCTTCATATGTACCATGTCGAGGTTGAGTGGAATCCTTGGGTCTATTTAGATTGATATTTCAATGAGATCCTCAACCATTTTCTCATCAATCTCATCCTATAGGCTCTATCCATAGAGTTCTAGGTTCAAATTCCTCTATAGTGCACTCATCAGTGGATACCAGGAAAGTTATATCATTTGCATACTTAGGTACCAAGATTTTTGGAAATTTCTCTATCATACATGTTATTCTGAAAAATGGAAAAAAATGTAGTTAGAGAATCACCTTGTGCCTTGAAATCTCCAATGTTAGGTAATCAAATATTTGATGTGCTACCGGTCTACTAGTATCCCATATCATGTTTTTCTGCCCAGGTAGCTCTCTCAAAAAGTAGAATAGCAAATAGACTATCAGTGTTCCAAAATTGAATGGATATTTCTTTGACTTGGTTTGGCTCAAGTTCTCCATCAATTGTTGTCAGAGAAATTCACACAAATCATAGTCTTTTCCATTCACCACCATGTCATGTGCAACATAAATTACAGTTGCAAATACCAAGTTCTCTTTGTTGGTGAAGTAGATCTTGTGACCTATCATGATTGTTGCATACCTCACAATAGGGTTGGTAATAGGTTTGGTAGTCAATGCTCTCCCATCATATGTGGCACTAATCAAGTTCATAACCACTTTTTTTTTCATAGATTTTAACACTAGTATGAGTCTGATATCATAAAGTCCAGTCATAGCTTTGATCATATCTTTAGAAATTATTTCATGCATATTTATCCATAAAAAATTATCGTGTACTCTACTTAGGGCTATTCTCGCATACTTTGCATCCATTTCACTGCAAAAGTCAGGGAACCGGTTCCACACATCCAACTTCTTTCGCACAAGGTTTTCATACTTAGGATTCACTAAGAAATTATCTCTAGTTAACTCTTTTATCCATTGATTCTTGAGTACTTGATGGTAAAATTCTTCCAATTTCCCATGAATGTAGGTTCTAGTGTCCTCGATGGACAAAACATGATTTGGAATTTGTGAAAATGCATTGGCAAGGTCAATGTCAAAAACCTTCAATGAAAACCTTTTGAATTTCGGTCTAGGTCTCTTAGAAGTCTCAACCATGGTTGGTGTGGCCATTTCTTCCTCAATTATTTTATAGATGCTAATTCAAATTACTTCTAATGCAAACCCACAAAGAATAGATAATTGTAAATACCTTTTTCACGCTTCAACAAAAACTAGGGTTTGATTCCAGATAATTTGAATCACCTTCAAATATCCTTCAACTTGCTCTTCTCTCTCCAAATATATAAAAGTGGTTTAAATTGACTAAAAATCTCACTTTATAATTTACCAATCTGCCCTAATCTCGCATTTATTGCATTTGATCTTCAAAAATTTGATAAACACCTCATGAATACCCCGTAAGCCTTAAAATGCTTCAAAAATCTTTAAATTTGCATGTTTTCTGCCAAAATCCTTTTCAATATCTTTGTGTCATAGCTTGACACCTCATATTTCAAGGGTTTGTTAGTTTTCTTTGTAATTGCTCCCCTTAAACCCATTATTGGATTTAGTTTTTAGAAAAATTATTTGCACCAGATGGAGGTACAGATGTGTTAGGTTCATCCTTGTTCCCAGGTTCTTCCTTCTTCCAAATATTCTCCATTTTATTCTTTACTTTAGTAGTATCAACTTTATTCATAGATTTTTCCTTTGTTCCAAATTAGATTTTCTTCCATTTTTACTTCTACAAAATCTTGAAATATGTCTAGGTTTGTTGTAGGTGTAGCACACACAATTTTTCTGATCAAACTAATTTTAATTCATCCTTGATATGCACTAGTTAGCCTTATGACCAATTGTATAACATGTGTAGCAATAACCTTGAAAATATTGAATCATTCCACCAGTATTAAATCTATTCATCATCATCTTACTTCTGCACTCAGTAGCTCTATGTCCAAATTTATTGCATGCAAAGCATTATCCAAAGAAGAATACAACATTCTAATTCATTCTACTTCTACATTTTATTTCCCTATGACCAAATTTATTACATGAAAAAAAAATTGCCAGTGAAAGATGAGTACCTTTGAGCATTAGGTTGTTTGATAGGAGGCGTTCCAGTGTAGCTTCTTTGGTTCTTGATTTGTCTACCATTGCCTTGAATCTGATTTTGATTGTCAACCTTGTTATATGTCTAATTTATCTTTGAACTTTGTCCTTCTTCAAGTCCTAAACCACTTTTATCCTTAGAGGGTTTTTGTCTTGCAATCAGTTCATCCAACATTGTAGAACTTGTTTTGAATTTTTCCTCATGAGCTCTTGCTTTCTCTAGATCTGATCTTAGGGTTACCACTTCTTGTTCAAGGTTGATGCATTTATTAGTCTTTCTCTAAATTTTAACTTTCTAACACTCCTCAATTCTCTTCTTTTCTTCCAATTGCAATTTTAGTTCGGTAATATCCTCATTTGCTTTCTTCAACTAATCACTAACTTCTCTATGCATTTCCTTGAACTGTTTTATTTTCTCTCTTAAATTTTTGATGCATTCATTTGCTTCTTTCATGTTCTCCTTCATAATTTCTTTCTCACTTTCAACTTTTTCCAGATCTTCAAGAGCAACATTGAGTTCATCTTTGTCAATTGTGTAGTAATCTCCAGTGTATTCAATTGTGGAGATTTCATTTGGAGGAATAAGACACTTTTTATCAGTCATGTGTTCAAACTCCAAGATCTTCCTCAATCTCTTAGGCTTTTCTAAAGGAACCAATATTTGATACCAATTGTTGAACACCCAAAATATTGAGAGGGGGGTGAATCAATATTCTATTGGGTGATCCCACAATAGTGGTTTACAATTTTTGGCCAAATTGGACACTAAAATATTTTTTTCTAACTAAATCTTCACTTTCGGGCACCTATAGCGGCTAAACTGTGAGGAATTTGAAGATGATGCAAACTAGTGATTTTTGAAATTTTTTCTGTAGATTCTAAATATATATTTTTTTCAATTATTTTGGAATTAGATTGCACTTCTTTTTCCATCTCCTTCGAAAACTAGTTTTTTTTCAACAAACAACATTTTTAAGGAGTGTCTCTCACCGTATACAACATAATTTTTTTTCCATGAAGGATAAAATTCTAATTCTTTCGAATTTAGATTTTTAACACTGATATCTAGTGCTTCCAATTGGTCTCATATATTTTTATTGTATATTTTTTCCTTAATCAAGTTTTGAAGTCAAACCAATTACAATTCAGACATAGGTGAACCATATACAACCTAACTTTTTTTATATGCATCGAAATTAAATTTTGTTTTTGTTAGATCAAGGACTTCAATATCTGGTGCACTCATATTTTTAATTTTTTTTTTTATAATCTACTATTTTTCCACATGTGCAGAATAGAAAGTTTGATTTTCGGTGAAAAACCTATGTTTAATAAAACTAAAAAAATAAATACATAATAAAATCAAAACATATTAAAATTATATTCATTGGATAGCTCATTTTGAGAACTACCATCATCTAGTTGGGTTTGTGAAGTCTCCTCCATTTTCATCCTTAACTTGAGCTTCGAAGCGCATTTTTTTTGTCTTTTTTGTTGCCTCAGGGGGAGAAGGAATGGTGGGACCTTGTATTTAATTGATTCACTCAAACCAAGGTTCATTCAAACCCTTTTTTTGTTCACTCAAACCTATGGTTCATTTGAACCCCAAAAACCAATTTTTTTTGCATGGGGTTATTTTTAACAAGTTTTCCTTCCTTGCTCAAATTGTAAACCACTTTTGTGGGTTTACCCTATTAAACAATTCAGCTATAAACCATCCAAACATTAAAGCACATCTAACTACAATTGTAACTAAAGACATGAAAGAGATCATAGCACCACATAACACATAAATACCATGATTTTTACATGGAAAACCCAAAATGGGAAAAACCACGATGAGGATTAGCTCACAATATTTTAGAACTAGTTATAAGATATTACAGGGACACACTGCCAAGACACATTGTCCTTGAAAGGCTCATAGCCTGAAATGATGATAAAATGGAGTGTGGCTCACTGCCAAAAATTGCACTGATGGAATACACTTTCCATGTGTTGAATTTAGTTCCAATTAAGCTCAGAAATACAAAATCATGCATTGGTTTGCGGTCTTACAACATACACTACAATTCTGCCTTGATACATAACTCATACATATAAGCTCGCATAATATGATACTCTCACACATTGCCTCTTATCATATGTTACATTAATTGTCACCACTTCAATACCAATGTTTTTTCATATATACATTTTTTTGCATCCTTGCATATCAATTAGGACGGCCTAATTAGATGTACACATGCTTAATTCAAAAATAGCTTGTCAACTAAAAATCTGAAATAAAGTTCCTTCCGCGCTCAAAACAAAATGTGCAAGGCATGATTTAGGTCAGAGCAGACCTAAAAACAATCTCTTTGACATTCTCTCAACATATTAAACTTCATACCACTTATTCATGTCAGCTAGAAGAAGACTTGGTGAAATGCACAATGCCGAACTCCTTTCATTTGTATCCTTTAGTCCATTCAACCAAAATTGCTAAAAATTTGTTCATAGATGAATTTAATAGTCTTGAATAACATACTGAAACCACATAGGTCGATCTTCTAATATAAGTAATTTCGTACCAGATTACCAGTTCAAAGTAACACAAACACTGTTTATCGGATTAGACAAAACTATCACCAAACAATGTTGGCATCAATGAAAACATACCAAAGGGTTTCTTCTTCATTCTTCCAATATTTTAGGCATCTATTTGTAAGGTTTTTTTGTCTATAGGTTGTTGGGATGCTGGTTTTGGGGTGTTGGTAAGTGAGAAGTGTTTTTAATTTCTTTCTTCTTGCATGGAGTCAAATTTGATTGGTGCTTTGAGATCGAAGAAAAATGTGCCTTTTCGAGAAATTTTAATGGGGTTTGATCTTCCTCCATCCATGCATGTGAGTTCAATTAAATTTCTAAAAAAAACCTTAGGTGGGGAGGGATCATCTCAGATTGGTGGCCCTCAAATCCCAAAATTGAATGGTTACCTAGAGAGGAGCCAAGATCATTCAATTTTGGTGTTTTAGCCAAACTCGATGGAGGAGGGTATTAATTACTTGGCTAATCATGTATTCTTTTTAAATTTATGGGGATTTGTCTATCCCTTTCCTTTCTAGAATCATCATCTTGTCGAACCTAGAGCCTGGAGGGTGAGATAGAGGAGATGTTGGCGGTGAATAACTTTTTCAAGGTGGGTTTTGATTTCTTGGTGGATTGAAATAATGTCTTCAAGAGGGGCCATACATTTACAATCAAGTTGTTCTTTTCATCAAGCCATGGAATGTTGGCTTTAATTTTGCAAAGGAGATTCAAACAAGAGTTTCAATCTGGGTGAGACTACCCTAGTTCCCATTAGATTTTTAGAGGAATGATATTCCACACATGGTCACTTTGATGCTAGGCAAGTCGATAGATCCATCACAATAAATGCTAGATAAAAAGTTAATTTAATATACTCAAATTTATATTGAAATTGATTTAAACCTATCGTAGGGAAAGTATGAGTGATAAAATGCAAGCATAATTGAAGCAATTAAAGTCTAAAAAACATTAAGAGCTCACAATATTTAGATCATACAAACCCATACTCAATGAAATTAGTTTGCTAAAGCATCAATGATTTAATCTAAAGAAATGAAATAAAAATTCAAAGAAATTAAATTAAAGATAATGCAAAACTTCAATCCCATTGTGGATTGATGCCAATCTATGATGTGGATTTCTCAAATTATGTATAATCCATGATTGCAAAATCTTGATGAGAGCAATGATTTATAAAATAGGTTCTCAATTGCTCAAGATTGGCTCAATAATTTGAGAATGTGAGTATTCTTATGAGGATTGTGAATGAATTTCATGTTTAAAAGGTGTGTTTTATAGATTTTGAGGATTTTGATCAATGGTTAAGATTGAAAATGAAGATCAATGGATGAGTTTTTGAAACATGATGCTTTGCTTCAATTTTGGCGATGAGCATATATATCAAAAGAAAGTTGTAGGCCAAAAATTTGATGCATACCTCTTTTTCCCATTAGTCTCTCCACCAATCCACCATCTTTTCTATAGAACATCCACCTGTTGAACATAGGTTTTCATTGATCTAAAAAACTGTCAAATGTTATCAGTAATTTTATTGATGGAAAAGGATGAAAATTATTGTAGGAGTACTATAATTATCAGTATGTTCCCATCAACTTATCACTTTGAGTTGCATAAGATTTGTAAAAGGCTTTATGCATGTTGTATGTCAGAAGTTTCAGTATGGTCTATGTTAGTAGGATGTAAAATTAAGAAATATAAATTATCAATTGCTGAGGAGTGTGTGTATGAATGTTATATGCTTGCATTTTCTTTCTTGTGTCTATTCTCTATGATAGTGGTGATCTAGAAGTCTGTATTAGTATGTTTCTATTCTAGGATATTTTTTGGATGGAGAGATTTCTCTCGCAATATAATTATGGTTAACATTTCTTTTAGAAGTGTAGTGTTACTCTACAGTTTGGAAGGAGAGTATACATATACTAATTCTATAATATTCCTGAGTTTTTGGAGGATATGTTCAACATGCAAAAATATTGAATTTACTGAAGGTTCTCGATGTCTGTTTGTCATCCAATTGAAATTCAAGGCATGTGTAGTAATGGCTAGTTGTGTGAAAAATTCAAATCTTGCATGTGATGCTAAGATAAAACCTGCTTAAGGTTTGTGTGGTAGCACATAGTATCATGTTCTTTTGATGGCAAGAATTTTTATTTTTGGACCGACCTATTACACATTCCATGTAAATTGAATTTATGTCCATCTTATGTCATCTTGGTTGTTTGTGGATCCCTAACTAACATAGAAGAGTATTAATGTAATTCCATATATATATTTTAGATGTTTAGATTCATTTTAATGTATTCGTGTGTGACCACATGAATTAGAATTATACCTGTGTGAAGAAGATTTGATCACTTGTACAAATTGAAGAGAAGGTGATGACGATAAAAGGGAGAATTGTATTCCAATGTGTGTGCTAGTATCAAAAGATCATAGGCAACGAGGAAGAGTGTTAGATACAAATTTGACACATGTTGAACTACATTGAAGATCCACAAGCCTTATTATTGTAATCCGATAGGATTGATGTTCTACCTATTGTATTATTTCACTTAGGGATTGGTGTCTCTAATAGGTTGGTTCCTACAAGCACAACATTTGATTGTTGTCTATGATAGATTTGTGCCTACTTTAGTGTGTAAAATTCACTTGTATATTTCTACATTGTGAGATTGGATTTGGGTAGTAGATCCAAGTAGCTATTCTCATTGTGGTTTTTCCCATCTTGGGTTTTCCACGTAATTTTGGCATGTTCACTTGTGCAGATGTGTGAGCTTATGTTGTTCCTTGATCATTAGTTTTCTTCTTTGATTGTGGTTTCATTTTTGGTATGTGAATTTGAGTTAAGGTTTTTAAATAGATTTGATCTACTGATTCACCCTCCTCTCAGTATATTGTGTGCCCTTCACTGCCTCCTCCCCACTTTGCAAAGAAATCATGCTCCTTCAACATATCCATAGAATTTCTTAGGGTTTTATTAGGGATGATCATTGCCTTACCATTTCTTCTTGTCTCATAGATAACAATCCCTTTTCTAGAGACAACTCGATCTCTCCTTGCATTAGACTTCTCTTGCACACCTAATTCCTTTTGATCCATACGATCATCATTCAATACCAATCTTTATTCAAACTATTTGTATTCACTTTAGCAACGAAGTGGGGAATTATCTGGTTGAACCACTGATCACTTGGTGCTAGCATGAATTCCTTTTCACAAGGATCCCCTTCCAATGGTTGGTTTGAGTTGTCATATTCTCACTCTTTCTTTTTCTCAACCACCCATTCCAATCCCCAAGAAGGCTACTTGAGGGGAGGAATGGAAAAATTCCTTAGCATCATGGGGGAGGTTTCAAATCTTTCCAATATTATGGTGGAGCATGTTCTCTCCTCCTATTTGTGTTTTGTTGAAGCCAAGATCTCCTCCAAAGCTCGCACCCTAAACATGATCTTGATTATTAGGGTGCACCCAAGGTGTTCAAGTAGTTTCTAACCAGGATCTAGATTGAGCCTCCCGCCGGTTCTAATGTTCAAGAGCAATTTTTTCTAGTGGGATTGCATTAGCTCCCATGGTGTGGTCAACACCCGAAAGCCTTGGTACTACCATCCTACTAATCTTGTACTTGCACCAACTCTTTCTACATCCAGGTGATTCTTCTCCATAATACTGACCCTTTGTCATAGTTTCTCGAATTACCATTATAGCTCTACAACTGTTACCCAAGAATCTACATTGCCCACAATTCTTATCTGGAAAGTTCTTTTATGTATTATATATTATATATTTTATTATTATTAAAAAAATATAGACAGAGAAATGGATATAGAAAGAGACAAGTAAGGTGAGAGGGAGAGAGGGAAGGAGGGGGATAAGGGTTGGTAGGGTGGGAGGGAGGGACAAAAAGAGGGAAGTGGGGATAGGTATAGAGAGAGTTATGGAGGAAGGGAGGGGTGGGTGGGGAGAGGTAAGGTATGAGAGGTAGGTATAGAGAGAGTTAGGGAGAGAGGGGGGGAGTGGTAGGTTGTGAGGAATAGAGGGAGGAAGAGAAAGAGAGGAGGGAGATAGGGAGTGGTAGGGTGAGAGGGATAGGTATAGAGAGAGTTAGGGAGAGATGAAGGGGTAGGTGGTGAGAGGATGTGTGTGTGTCTATTAGGGAGAGAGATGGAAGGAGGGAGATAGGAAGTGGTAGGGTGGGATGGATAGAGTGAGGGAGAGAAAGAGGGAAGGATGGAGATAGAGAGAGGTAGGGTAGGAGAGGTAGGTATAGAGAGAGTTAGGGAGAGATGAAGCGGTAGGTGGAGATAGGTTGTGTGTGTGTGAGGGAGAGAGAAGAAGACATATAGGGAAGGAGGGAGATAGGGAGAGGTAGGGTGGGAGGGATAGAGGGGGGAGAGAGAGGAAATGAGGGAGATAGGGAGTGATAGGGTGGTAGGGATAGAGAGAGGGAGAGAAATATGGAAGTGGGAGATAGGGAATGGTAGGGTGGGAGGGATAGGTATAGAGAAAGTTAGGGAGGGAGAAAGGGGTAGGGTGGGAGAGAGAGGGAAGGAGGGAGATATGGAGTGGTAGGGTGGGATAGATAGAGGGAGGAAGAGAAAAAGGGAAGGAGGTAGATAATGAGTGGTAGGGTGGGGTAGGTGGAGAGAGGTTTTGTGGGAAGGAAGGAGATAGAGAGGTAATGTAGGAGATAGGGAGTGGTAGGGTGGGATGGATAAAGGGATAGAGGGATGGAGATAAAGAGGGAAGGAGGGAGATATGGATTGAAAGGGTGGGAGGGATATGTATATAGAGAGTTAGGGAGGAAGGAGTAGGTGGAGAGAGCTTGTGTGTGTGTGTGAGGGAGAGAGGGAGGGGGGGAGAGAGGGAAAAAGGGAGATATGAAGTGGTAGGGTGGGAGTGAAAGAGGGAGGGAGATAAAGAGGGGAGGATGGAGATAGAGAGAGGTAGGGTAGGAGAGATAGTATAGACATAGTTAGGGAGAGAGGGAGGGGTAGGTGGAGAGAGGTTGTGTGTGTGTGAGGGAGAGAGGGAGAGATAGGGAAGGAGGGAGATAGGGAGTGGTAGGGTGGGAGGGATAGAGGGAGTGAGATAAAGAAGGAAGGAGGGAGAGAGGTAGGTGGAGAGAGGTTGTGTGTGTCATGGATATAATGAGTGGTAAGGTGGGAGGGAGAGGAAGAGGGAAGGAGGGAGATAGGGAGTGGTAAGGTGTGCAAAATAGAGGGAGAGAGAGAAATAGGTAAGGAGGGAGATAGTGATAGGTATAGAGAGAGTTAGGGAGAGAGGGAGGGGTAGGTAGAGATAGGTTGTGTGGGAAGGAGGGA
>CM021103.1:679969239-679981350 GCA_007115665.2 Sequoiadendron giganteum | reverse complement strand
GTCAAGGTGGAAAGGATAAAAATAGGAAAATATAGAGATAGAGAGAGGTAGGGTAGGAGAGGTAGGTATAGAGAGATTTATAAAAAGTGTCAGGGGTATGTGGACAAAGGTTATGTGTTTGAGGGAGAGAGGGAGGGAGAGAGGGAAGGAGGGAGATAGGTAGTGGTAGGGTGGGAGGAATAGATGGAGGGAGATAAAGGGAAGGAAGGGAGATAGGGAGTGCTAGGGTGGGATGGATAGGTATAGAGAGAGTTAGAGAAAGAGGGAGGGGTAGATGGAGAGAGGTTGTGTATGTTAGGGAGTTAGGGAGTGGTAACATTTAAGGGATAGAGAGAGAAAGATAAATAGCAAAGGAGGGATATAGGGAGTGGTAGGGTGGGAGGGATAGAAGGAGAGAGAAAAAGTGAAGGTGGAAGATAGAGAGAGTTAGGGTAGAGAGGTAGGTATAGATAGAGTTGAGGATAGAGGGAGGGGTAGGTGGAGAGAGGTTTTGAGGGAAGGAGGGAGAGAGAGAGGGAAGGATGAAGATAGGGAGTGGTAGGGTGGGAGGGATAGAGGGAGGGAGAGAAAGAGGGAAGGAGGGAGATAGGAAGTGGTAGGGTGGGACTAAAAGAGGGAAGGAGAGAAAGAGGGAATAGTAGGGAGAAGTAATAGGAGGTAGAAGGAATTGGGAGAGGTGAGTTATAATTAGGGATGGGAGGGGAGGGAGGGATAGGTGGGAGAAGGGTTGTGTGTGTGAGGGGAGAGGATGGGAAGAGAGAGAGAGAAATGGGGAGATGGGGAGTGGTAAGTGGGGAGGAGGAGAGAAGGAGGGAGAATGGGAGTGGTGATAGGAGGAGAGAGGGGAGGGAGAGAAAGGAAGAGAAAGGGGGAATGAAATTGGTAGGGTGGGGTATGGACAGGTATATGAGAAGGGTTAGAGAGAGGAGGTAGTTGGAGGAGAATGTTGTGTGTGAGAGGTAGGTAGATAGGAGTGAGTAAGTTAGTGGAGGTATAGAGGGATGGGAGATACAATATAGGAAGAGAGAGAATGAAAGGATTGAGACAGACTGGAGGGATAGAGGAGGGAGAAAGGGCAGGAGAGGAATACAAATAGAGGCTAGAATTAGGAGAGGTAGGTATAAAGAGAGTTATGGAGAGAGTGAGGGGTAGGTGGGGAGAGGTTGTGTGGGAAGGAGGGAGAGAGAGATGGAAGGAGAAAGATAGGGAGTGGGAGGGATAGGTTTAGAGAGAGTTGTTGAGAGAAGAAGGGGTAGGTGGAGAGATTTTGTTTGTCTATTAGGGAGAGATGGAGGGAGATTGAGAGGGAAGGAGGGAGATGGGAAGTGGTAGGGTGGGAGGGATAGAGGGAGGGAGAAAAAGAGGGAAGTAGGGTAGGAGAGGTAGGGGTAGATGGAGAGAGGTTGTGTGTGTATGGAGAAGATGAGGAATGGTAAATTCAGAGGGATAAAGGTAGGGAGAGAAAGAGGGAAGGAGGAAGATAGGAAGTGGTAGGGTGAGAGGGATAGAGAGAAAGATAGGAGGGAGATAGAGAGAGGTATTGTAGGAGAGGTTGGTATAGAGTGAGTTAGGGAGAGACAAAGGGCTAGGTGGAGAGAGGTTGTGTGGGAAGGACAAAGAGAGATATTGAAGGAGAGAGGTAGGGAGTGGTAGGGTGGGAGGGATAGAAGGAGGGAGAGAATGATGAAATGATGGAGATAGGAAGTGGTAGGGTGTGAGGGATGAAGGGGTAGATGGAGAGATATTGTGTGTGTGTGAGGGATGCAAGGAGAGAGATTGAATTAGGGAGATTCGAAGTTGTAGGGTGGTCGGGATAGAGGGAGTGAGAGAAAGAGGGAATGATGGAGATAGAGAGGTAGGGTAGGAGAGGTAGGTATATAGAGAGATAGAGAGGGAGGGAGAGGTTTTTGGAGAGATGTAGGGAGAGAGATAGAGAAGGAAGGAGGGAGATAGGGAGTGGTAGGGTGGAAGTTATAGAGGGAGGGAGAGAAATAGGAAATGAGGGAGATAGGGAGTGGTAGGTTGGGAGGGAGGAATGGGTAGGTGGAGAGATGGAGGGAGGGAAGGAGGGAAGGATGGAGATATAAAGTGGTAGGGTGGGAGGGATAGATGGAGGGAGAGAGGGAAGGAGGGAGATAGGGAGTGTTAGGGTGGGAGGGATAGGTATAGAGAGAGTTAGGGAGGGAGGAAGTGGTAGGTGGAGAGAGGTTGTGTGTGTGTAAGGTAGGGAGGGAGAGAGAGGGATGGAAGGAGATATGGAGTGGTAGGGTGGGAGGGATAGAGGGACGGAGAGAAAGAGGGAAGGATGGAGATAGAGATGGGTAGGGTAAGAGAGGTAGGTATAGAGAGAGTTAGGGATAGAGGGAGGGGTAGGTGGAGATAAGTTGTGTGTGTTTGTGAGGGAGAGAGGAAGGGAGAGAGAGGGAAGGAGGGAGATAGAGAGTGGTGTTGGCTCTCAGTTGTTTTGGTTTGTCCTTGATGTCAAAAGTGGTTCACTAATATAAGAATATATGTGATGATATGTAGATTGGTTCATTGATATAAAGATATATGTGATGATATGCAGATTGGTTTATTCACATTAGTTGATATATGATATGGTAAGCCATTGGTTGGTATTCTGATATGCAGTTGTAGGTTTTTGGATTTATATAGAATGAGGTTTTGATAGGATGATTGGGATCATTGGAACTGGTTTTGGTGACACATTTACATGATCTTGGTGATGCATGATGATAACATTTGATTTACATGGTCTTTACACATGGTTCATAGCATGCAATTACAAGTTTCAGATGCATGTTGGTTACTGATATTGTTATCATTTTTGATAGGATGTTACAAGTCAGGTTTATCCTTTTCATGATTTCAAATCACAGATCAGGTATATGTTTGTTGATGTTTGACATGGTATACATGATGAAATTTTATTATTGAACAAGTATCTTAGAAACTATGCACAATGTCTTACATACTGGCAGATTCATTTTTGAGGTATACATTTGTTTCAAAATTTGTGCATTTTTCACTTGGGCTAACAGATCAAATGATATATGAGTGGCACATCTTATGTTTGCAAAAAACATACAAAGTTACAAGGCTTTGGGCAACTTGTTTTGGAATCTTGTTTGATCATTTTTCAATTATATATGTGACTAGGTAAAAGTCACTTTGTGGCTCAAAATTAATAAGAAAATAGTCGCATTGTATTCATGCGACATCGACATTATAAAAGTATTTGATTTGGAAAGTCATTTTGAACAAGGTAATAATGTTTAGGCATAATGAGTATCGGGCATACTAAGCATGTGATATAGGCATTGTTTGAATATCAATGGAATAGATTGTTAAAAAATCCTTAAAATGATGATATTAAGGTTCAATGACTTTGAGGTGTCGGGTATTATTGATAAAGATGTTGACTGCTATTATTTGTAATGTGGTGACTTGGCACCGACAACTATCATAGTATCCTTTTGGAATTAATAATTAGCATTATTATGGTGTTGATTTTTCTTGGCAAGTATTTGCCAGCATACTTAAAGGTATTATAGTGATTTTTTTAATCATGCGAAGTATGATGTTGTTTGAAGGAAAAGACTAGGGAAAAATTATTTTTCATTTCATTGTGTATAGTTCTTGAACCCTAGTAGTTGCCATATGTTTTATGATTTGTAGATCGACACTCTGAAATAATATGTGTGTAAAGAATGGTTCGATGTATTGGCACTTTTATTGATATTGAACGTTGAATATGAGCTAATGAAAGCTCGACTGTGGAAGTTAGTTAGAGAAGATTTGATGCTATCTTCCAGCTAGGTCGTTATGAAATTCCTTGAGAAGTCATTATGGTTTTTATTCAGTTTTCTTCCACCATGATCAAGTAATGCAAAATCTGTATGGTTTCAAATATGGTCTTTGATTTTTTGGATTATATTGTTAAGGGTATTTTAAGAGATTAACTCTTGTTGATTATGGTTTAATAACCCATTAGGGTTTTTGGGTATCTCTCCTCGGGTTACAATAAAATATACTTCTTTTTGTTGTGTGATTGATATATTTTCTAAAACTTGGTAAAAGAGGTTAAAAAGGTTTCTCAACTTGAGTTGGTTTACAATTATTGCAACTACATATAGAGGCTATTTCACAATGGATTTAAATGGTATCTCTTATACATTTGTATTTGTTACCTGGAACAAGAATATGAGATTGTAAGACAAGACTTATCTCTCATAGATTTTTGCACGAAAGTTGTTTTGTATTGAAAATCTCTAAATCAGTGATACCCAGTTTATTGTATTTGAGGAAGATGTTGTCATTCTCATACAACACTCTTCAATGTGATTATTGAAAACATTTATAGTCCACTATTGAGATTCTAGGACTGTAAGTTTCACTTCTAGGGTTTTAATAGTATACTATTACTATTATACATTGTAAAGGAGTTGGTGATCCTGAATTTTTGAAGAGTTGGTGCTCTAAGTGAATAAAGAGAAATATTTTTCGAGTGGTTTTTATTCCCCAAGAGGGTTTTCCACTCAGGGCATATAATGTGTTATGTGATGAGTCTTTATGTGATTGTATTTTATGTCTCTGATTTTCACAAGTTATCAGATGCATTAATATCTATTATCAGTTCTTATTTCTGCAATGTTAATGTATTATGTTGTTACATGTACTTTCACAGTCATATGTTGCAAACTAGTTTAAAATTTCTGTTTAACCAAACATTTTTTGCATGTTGTGATAAAAATCATTTAGTCTATCACATCACATGTTCTTTCACTAGTTCATAGTTCAATATTGTTATGTTTCAATATGTCATAATATACTAAATCTCTTCAAAGTTTCAATGCTTATCATATGTGATTTAGTTGCATAGTTGTTGCAATGTCTCATAAAGCTGCATTGAAATTTGTTGGTCTTAAAGTGATTCAATGATGTTGGTCTTCATGTACATAGTCTTAGGAGTTGCACCTGTTTTGCTTTCATGCTTTGATTGTTAAACAATTCCAGTCACATATTTTGCAAGTGCAAGACATCTCACACAAGTTATATTGGCATAAGTTGTCAATGAACTGAGTTAATGTTTCCATATCTTTGTTTACCTCTTTTCATGAATGCTCTCAAAGTGATTACTTTGCTCTGTTATCAATAGAAATAATATCTGATCTAAAAGTCTTTGTCAAAGTTTAAAAGGTTTAAATTTTAGGTCTATCTATCAGACACTGGTTCATCCCCCCTCTCAGTGTCTTTCCATACTCCAAGAAGTGGTATCAAAGCTATACCTGTGCATAAGTCTAACCAAATTAGGGTTTCCTAGTCGTGGAGTATTCGTTATGGCTAAGTGAAAAAGAAACAAAGGTCAAAAGAAAACCCCTAGTGTCAACAAAAAAGTTGATCAACCAACCCCTGTCAAGTCTAGTGAAGTTTTGTCTCAAGAAATACCTTTGCAAGTTGATACTAAAAGTGATCCTGTAGTTGGAGAAGAAGGAGATCACTTGGTAAGTGAATTTGAACAAGAATTTGGTGAAAAGAAATGTGAAGGTGATGAATTTGAGGTTGATTTGGAAGGAGAATTGCTTGTTGCCTTAGATGAACTTAAAGGTCTTAAACAGGAAAATCAGGATCTCAAGGTATGCTTACAACAAAGTGTTGATGTCAATAAAATTGTAATACAAAATCATAATGATGATAAAAATATTATTGAATTTATGAAAGCTCAAGTGGTTGATAGAAAAAAGACTGAAGAGGGATTGGAAATCAAGTTAAAAGACAAAGATGAATTGTATAATAAACTAGAAAATGAGGTTGCTTCATTGAAGAAAAGTTCAGATAATGATTCCTTGTTAAAAGAACCAACTCTTAAAGACGACATGATTATAAGTCAGAAAAAAAAAATTGAAGAATGTAAAAGGATAGCAGATGTTGTAAGGTCTGATTTGGAGGCTAAAAATATTGAGTGTCTAAAACTTGAAGGAGAAGTTGTTGCATTAAGGAAAGAGCTTGAAAGTGTCAAGGTTCAATCAGGTAAAAATTAGAATTTTGATCGTAGTACTAATCTATTGAATGAGATGTTGGATAGACAAAAGCATTCTAAGGATCCTACAAGATTGGGATATAAGGTTGGACAAAGCTTTGTAGAAGAATCTAAACATGAGACATTGTTTTCTACTGCAGATGGAAAGACGTTTATAGTGAAGCAAACACCAAGAATGAAGGTTGATCTTGGTCACCATATTGCTGCATCGAAGGATAACACTGCTGCTAGAAGACAATTTAAAGGTATTCATAGAGAAAGGAGAAATGTTTTCATATCTTCAAATCCTTGGCATAATCAGTCATTTAGGTACAATCATTATTTTCAAGGATATTGTTATGCTTGTAATGAATTTAGTCATAAGGCAATTGATTGCATGAGATGGTCAAATAAGAATCATTCTAATGTCTCTAGAAATGAGAATGTGTTGTGTTACAATTGGAACAATTTTGGTCATTAGAGAAGAGATTGTAGAATGAATACAAGTGATAATTATGTAGGGAACAAAGTTGGAAATGTCTATAGGAAGTCTTTTGTTCCTCAGATCAATCATAAGATCATTTGTTTTAGATGTAATAATGTTGGGCATAAAGTACATCAATGCAGATTTAACAGAAAGATAAGCACTTTAAACAAACAAATGAAAAAGTTTACACTGGTGTGGAGAAGAAATAGCAATCAAGATGACAAGAAGAGCAATAAAGATGAATTTTTGAAAAATCCTTGTGCACTTCTTGCACATGTGACACCTTCTAGGTCTTGAGAAGAAGCAAAGACTCAGGGGGAGTCTATTATGGTAACATCTTTTACCCCTATGAAGTGAAAAGTGAATATAACATAGATCATCATGATTATTGTGATGTGCATAACAGATTTGTTGTTACAGGTTGTTAAGGTTTATGTGCTGATTTGATGGAGCCTTTCATTTCCTATCATTCAGGAAAAAAGGAGGATTAAGCTAAAGAATATTCTTGTATCATGATCTTCTAAATTTGTTCTCACCATCTTTTATGTGTTTCCACTGATAGATTCATTGCAAGAATTCAAGTTTGAAAGTACAATGACAGTTCTTTAGCAAGTTTGATGCTTTGATGGCTCAATTCATAAGGTGAAAATATGAGTTTGACATGAGTACAAAATTTTGTAAACTACAACAAGTTGTATGTGTTGTGTAACTATTGTAGTAATGGTCAAGAGTAGCATCATAGTGTTGTCAAAACAAGTCGTTATTGTGGACGGTAATGAGATCAAGATTAGTAATAAAAATGATTAGTTCATTGAATAGCAAGCAACCAACAAGATAAAAAGCAGTAACAGTATTGTAGAAGGAAATGAATCTGTCATGGATAGGATAAAAGATAACGATTATATAATTTATAACAAAAAGTGGAAGAGCACAAATGCTATTTGATTTGTCTTTTTTTTATGTTAAAACAAGAGTATTCTTGAGTATGCAGATGATCATGAGACAAAAGTACTAGAAATTTCCATATTGGTGTTTGGTTGACATGAGGCTCTTTTTGCAGTCATTTGTCTACATAAAAGAGATGTTTGAGTTTCTTATCTTTGATGACTCAAAATCATTCATTAGTATTGATCTTGGTGTATTCTACTTTAAATATTTAGAAGTTGCAAATGTCATAAAAAAATTGATGATAGACTGTTTGAATTTCTTCTTGACTGCCTTTTAAGGCTTACTATTTTTATGTTAAGATTTTTATTGAAGAATTGGTTGAGTATCAAAGATATATGTTTTTCATTGGTTTGCACTCATGCTCTTAGAAGATTTTAGATTCATGTTTGAAGTTAAGTGTTCTCATTCAAAGAGAGCATTATAGAGGTGTTATGAATAAAGGTTGTTTTCGAGGAGATGAAGATTCATAGAGATAATCTTGAAAATGCTATAACCATTCATGAGGAGAATTTATGCAAATGCAAAGCAGTGTCAGATGATAAATATTCTAGAGGATAGTGAAGTTTAGTCCAGGACAAAGATAGTTGTTAGGATTATTGATGATTTATGATAATCATATGATCTAGTGGTGGTGCTTGTATCAAATGATCAAATGAGAAAGTGATAGCTTCATGATGTTATGCAAGTGATAGTATACTTGACAATGCCTTTTCTTATTTATGTTATGATTTCTCAATCATTTTTTGTCAGTGTTGATAATGTTTGTTTCATGCTGACAGTGTTTCAATGTTTTTCAAGACAAACTTGGACTAGTGACAACATATTTTTTTCATAGTGTGCATGGCCAGAGGATCTGGATGTGAGTTTGGTGTTCTTGGACAGAGATATGACAGAGCTCTATTAGTTCTTGGTGCAAAACAGTAGTAAATGTCAAAAGTGTTTTTCATGTACTGTAGTAAGAAGGAATCTATCTACTCTATTTATGTAGAGTCCCATCAGACAAAGATAGATTGATATTATGCTTTGAATTTGTTCAATCCATTATTTTTTTGCCACATATGCTTTCAGTGTTGATTGTTTCTTGAAAGGGGGAGCTTGTTTCTATATTTTTTTATTCACAACTCTCTTGCATAATTATTTTTTTGCTATATTTCTCTACTTGCAGCTGGTTATTGTGTTGAATAGTTGGTTGGCTTCTCAGTTGTTTATCTTCATGACATCTCATGTTTTTCTTCTTTTATCCTTTGTCATTGAGGCAAAAAGGGGGAGAGAAAGTATGTGTTTTTCCATCAAGGACAAAGGGGGAGTTTGTTGGCTCTCAGTTGTTTTGGTTTGTCCTTGATGTCAAAAGTGGTTCAGTGATATAAGAATATATGTGATGATATGCAAATTGGTTCATTGATAAAAATATATATGTGATGATATGCAGATTGGTTTATTCACGTTAGTTGATATATGATATGTTGTTCCATTGGTTGGTATTCTGATATGCAGTTGTAGGTTTTTAGATTTATATATGATGAGGTTTTGATAGGATGATTGGGATCATTGGCATTGGTTTTTGTGACACATTTACATGATCTTGGTGGCACATGATGATTATAGTTGATTTACATGGTCTTTACACATGGTTCATGGCATGCAATTACAAGTTTCAGATACATGTTGGTTACTAATATTATCATTTTTGATAGGATGCTACAAGTCAGGTTTATCCTTTTCATGATTTCAAATCACAGATCAGGTATATAGTTGTTGATGTTTGACATGGTATACATGATGACATTTTATTATTAAACAAGTATCTTAGACACTATGCACAATGTATTACATACTGGCAGATTCATTTTTGAGGTATACATTTGTTTCTACATTTGTACATTTTTCACTTGGGCTGACATATCAAATGGTATATGAGTGACACATCTTATGTTTGCACAAAACATACAAATTTACAAGGCTTTGGGTAGCTTGTTTTGGAATCTTGGTTGATCATTTTTCAAATATATATGTGACTAGGTAAAAGTCACTTTGTGGCTCGAAAGTATTAAGAAAATAGTCACATTGTATTCATGTGACATCGACATTATAAAAGTCTTTGATTTGGAAAGTCATTTTGAACAAGGTAATAATGTTCGAGCATAATGAGTATCGGGCATACTAAGCATGTGATATAGGCATTGTTTGAATATCAATGGAATAGACTTTTTAAAAGTCCTGACAATGATGATATTAAGGTTCAATGAATTTAAGGTATCAATTATTATTGATAAAGATGTTGACTGCTATTATTTGTAATGTGGTGACTTGACACTAACAATTATCATAGTATCCTCTTGGAATTAATAATTAGCATTATTATGGTGTCAGTTTTTCTTGGTAAGTCTTTGTCAGCGGACTTAAAGGTATTATAGTGATTGTTTAAATCATGCGAAGTAGTTTTTTGAAGGCAAAGACTAGGGGAAAATGATTTTGCATTTCATTGTGTACAGTTTTGGAACCCTAGCAACCGCCATATGTTTTTTGATTTGCAGATTGACACTCTAAAAGAATATGTGTGTAAAGGATGGTTCGATGTATTGACACTTTGATTGATATTGAACGTTGATAGTGAGCTAATGAAAGCTCGACTGTGGAAGTTAGTTAGAGAAGATTTGATGTTGTCTTCCAACTGAGTCGTTATGAAACTCCTTAACATGTCATTATGGTTTTTATTTAGTTTTCTTCCACCATGATCAAGTAATGCAAAATCTGTATGGTTTCGAATATGGTCTTTGATTTTTTGGATTATATTGTTAAGGGTATTTTAAGAGATTAACTCTTGCTGACTATGGTTTAGAAACCCATTAGAGTTTTTGGGTATCTCTCCTCGGGTTACAACAAAATATACTTCTTTTTGTTGTGTGATTGATACATTTGCTAAAACTTGGTAAAAGAGGTTAAAAAAGGTTTCTCAACTTGAGTTGGTTTACAGTTATTGCAAATGCATACAAAGGGTATTTCAGAATGGCTTTAAATGGTATCTCTTAGACATTTGTATTTGTTACCTAGAGGAAGAATACGAGATTGTAAGAAAAGACTTATCTCTGACATATTTTTGCATGAAAGTTGTTTTGTATTGAAAATCTCTAAATCAGTGATACCCAGTTTATTGTATTTAAGGAAGATGTTGTCATTCTCATACAACACTCTTCAATGTGCTTATTGAAAATATTTACAGTCCACTATTGATATTTTAGGACTGCAAATTGTACTTCTAGGGTGTTAATAGTATACTATTGTTGTTATGCATTGTAAGGGATTTGTTGCTCTTGTATCTTATGAAGTTGGTGCTTCTAAACTTTGTGGATTTGGCACTCCTGAACTGTATGGAGTTGGTGCTCCTGAATTTTTGAAGAGTTGGTGCTCTAAGTGAATAAAGAGAAATATTTTTCGAGCAGTTTTATTCCCCAAGAGGTTTTTCCACTCATGAGACATATAATGTGTTATGTGATGAGTCTTTGTGTGATTGTTTTCCATGTCTCTCTAATTTTCATAAGTTATCAGATGCATTAATATCTATTATCAGCTCTTATTTCTGCAATGTTAATGTATTATATTGTTACATGTATTTTCACAGTCATATGTGGCAAACTGATTTAAAAGTTCTATTAAACCAAACATGTTTTGCACGTTGTGATGAAAATCATTTAGTCTATCACATCACATGTTCTTTCACTGGTTCATAGTTCAAGATTGTTATGTTTCAATCTATCATAATGTACTAAAGCTCTCTGTAGTTTCAATGCTTATCATATGTCATTTAGTTGCATAGTTGTTGTAGTGTCTCATAAAGCTGCATTAAAATCTATTGTTCTTAAAGTGATTCAATGATGTTGGTCTTCATGTACACAGTCTTATGAGTTGCAATTGTTTTGTCTTCATGCTCTGATTGTTAAATAATGCCAATCACATCTTTTGCAAGTGCAAGATATCTCACACAAGTTATATTGGCATAAGTTGTCCAAATGAACTGAGTTAATGTTGTCATATCTTTGTTTACCTCTTTTCATGAATGCTCTCAAAGTGATTACTCTTCTTTGTTATCAATAGAAATAATATTTGATCTAAAAGTCTTTGTCAAATTTTAAAAGGTTTAAATTTTAGGTTTTTCCATCAAACACTAATTCACCCCCCCCCTCTCAGTGTTTGTCCATACTCCAACAAGTGGTAGGGTGGGAGGGAAAGAGGGAGGGAGAGAGGGAGGGAGAGAGGGAAGGAGGGAGATAGGAGGTAGGGTGGGAGGGAGAGAGGGGCGGTAGGGTGGGATGGATAGAGAGAGGGAGATAAAGTGGGAAGTGTGGGAGGGATAGGTATAGAGAGAGTTAGAGAGAGGGAGGGGTAGGTGAAGAGATATTTCATGTGTGAGGGAGATATGGAGTGGAAAAGTGGGAGGGATAGAGGGAGGGAGATAAAGAGGGAAGGATGGAGATAGGGTGTGGTAGGGTGGGAGGGATAGAGGAGAGAGAGAAAGAGAAAGAGGGAAGGAGGGAGATAGAGAGGTAGGGTTGGTGGATAGAGGCTGTGTGTGAAGGAGGGAGAGAGAGAGAGAGGTAATGGGGGAGATAGGAAGTGGTAGGGTGGATGGATAGAAAAAGGGAGAGAAAGAGGGAAGGAG